>JAVXUP010001946.1:0-174062 GCA_033070095.1 Escallonia herrerae | reverse complement strand
TGTTCCCAACCCATTCTGGTCACACCCAAGGGCCCACTAGGGTTCCCGCTTCGCGCAAACACGTCGACAGATTCAACGGTCAAACTTCCAACGCATCGAACCAGTCAGCACGCGCACGCTCAAGTCACGTGCATTTTGCGCTCCGCGCGCGCACTTTTCGCTCCACGCGCTCCTTGTGCGAGACTTAGACAACTTATTCTGCAATAGCGTGACCCACGAGTAGCACGACCGTCGCACCAAAACCACCCGAACACCTTTTCACCAAAAACTTTGATTGACGGCGCAACCGGAGTGACGGGTCAAGGGGCAAAGGCCTTGGCCAACCCCTTGGGGTCGGCCTCGGCCTCCCCCAAGGCCATGGGGTCGGCCTCGGCCTCCCATGGGGGTTGGCCTTGGCCTTCCCCCCCCCGGTTCTTCACTTTTCGCACAAAGTCCTTTCGCACTTTGTTCGCTTCGTATGTGACTTTAGCACCTTGTTCGTCATGTGGGTATGATTCACTTCAACACGCTCGTCGCAACGCAACTTTCGGATTTTCATCGCTCATCAAAACACATACCGTCGGCGCGCCCGAAGTTCGCCAAAGGGGGAAGTGGCCTTGGGCTCCAAAAATGGGAAGACCATTTGGCCTTGGCCAACCCCAGGGGGTCGGCCTCGGCCTCCAAGAGGGGTTGGCCTCAGCCACTTTCCCCCGGTGGTTCCCCCCTTCGCGCATACTCCTTTTTGCACTTTTTTTGCTTTGTACGCTTCGTACGTAATTTTGACATCTTGATCGTCACATAGATACGACTTGTGTCGACGCACTCGTCATAACGCAACTTATCAAATTCATCGTTGCTCATCAAGACACCGTCCGTCGGTGTGCCCGAAAGTCACCAAAAAGGGGGAGTGGCCTTGGCCTCCCTTCATGGGAGTTGGCCATTGGCCTTGGCCACCCCCTAGGGTCGGCCTCGGCCTTCCCAAGGGGTCGGCCTCGGCCTCTCCAGGGGTGGTGACCTTGGCCTTCCCCTAATCTTTGGCATATGGCCTCTCCAGGGGTGGTGCCCATGCACCATCTTCATGATACGTGCCCCCGGCACCAAGTATTATTCGCGACGTTCGTCACCGCACCACTTTCATGACACGTGCCCCAGATCCAAGTATATGCTCCGCGACGTTCGTCGCCGCGCCCGTGCGCCATTCTCATGACATGTGCCCCGGCACCAAGTATATGCTCCACGACGTTCGTCGTCGCGCCCGTGCGCCATTCTCATGACATGTGCCCAGCACCAAATATGTGCTTCGCGACGTTTCGCCGTGCCCATGCGCCATTCTCATTACGTGTGCCCTGGCACCAAGTATTGCTCCGCGACATTCCTCGTTGCGCTTATGCGCCATTCCCATGACATGTGCCCACGGCACCAGGTATTTTCTCGCGATGATCGTCGCCGCGCCCATGCGCCACAATCAACTACGGGATGGGCTCACAACCTTAAAGCCATCGCCGGCACAATCAACTACGGGATGGGCTCACAAACTTTAAGTCATCGCCAGCACAATCAACTACGGGATGGGCTCACAACCTTAAAGCCATTGCCGACCTTAAAGCCATCGCTGGCACAATCAACTACGGGATGGGCTCACAACCTTAAAGCCATCGCCGGCACAATCAACTACGGGATGGGCTCACAACCTTAAAGCCATCGCCGTCACCGTCACGGGGGCTCCGGTACTAGGACCCCTCGCCACGGACCCTGAACACTGAGCTGCGAGCATGTCCACTCATGTTACCATTGATCGTCGACACCACCAGGGCGATGACCCCCGGGTCACTCCGGGACGGGAGCAGGTCCTTGGAGGGCATGGCGCCTAGTCCGCCTGACAGTTGGCTACAGGGGCAACCCTCGCCACTGTCAGGTTCTCCGCGCGTCTCTTGACGCACTTCGTGGGATTCAGTAAGGGCTTGGATCGGTGGCTGGGGCAACGGGCTTACTCTGATCATGCCGTCATGGTGTGGTCAGTCTTCTCAGACAGGTAGAGCGACGCTGTGCGAGGCAGGCAACGCGAATTTGGGAACCGGCAGTCCAATGGAGAACCGGTATTTTGGGACCCCTGGTGACGTGTCACTCCCAGGGGATGACATGTGGCATTTTATGACATAAGCACACTGTTTCCTATAAATAGTGAACTTTACAACTCAAAAAGGGACTTTTGATCATTCTTACAAAATCACTTTCTCACTCTAGAATTTGGGAGCTCTTGGATTCTAGTGAGAGAAACATAACTTTGGACTGTAACATTGGACCTCGACTCGGACCCTGACTTGGACTGTCGACTGCCGGCCCTGTTCGTCACGGCCTCGTCTCTGCAGCACTGCCACTCCTCAAGGCCTGTCTGGGAAGCCTTGCTCTCAGCCCTTACTCCGTCCTTGTTGTCTCTCATCTTGAACACTTGGAAGCTGACTCGGACTGCAGCCTTTGTGGCACCTCCACATAGGTACGAACCCACTTCCTTGGCATCATTTTGGCGACTCCGCTGGGGAGGTGAGCATCGTACTGCAGTCTGCCCGTCCGCTACACTTAGGCACCATGCCTCCACGACGAAGAGTTACGAGGGCTACCAGCCAAGGCCTCATCCGCACCGTGCAAGAGGAGGATCAACTCGGTGAACAAGAAGGGACTAGTGCCATGCGCCCCCAAGACCAGCCACTAGCCATCGCACCTGACATACAAGTTGCAGTCAATGCAGCCATCCAACAGTTCACGCCCGCTATAGCCAACCTACAGGACTCGCAGGCTACTCTTATGACAGTCATCATGGAAATGCAAAAATCCATGCAGGCGATGGTCCCCCAACAAACCCTTGCACCTGTCCAACCTCACGGACCTGGGTTGGCTCTTGACGCCGCTCAGGCCCCAGTGCCGCGACCACCGCCGCCACAATCATCTAGACCTTTGGCGGTAGGACTTGCGACATCTTCGCCTCCTGCAGCTGATGTGCTGCATCCTGTCAGGCCATCACGAAGACCTCAGGCAGACCTTGGACCCGTACTGCAACAGATTCACCCTGTCACGGCCCCTCAGCCCATGCCGACACGAAGTTCATCTGAAACCCATGACTCCATTGAGATGGAGCCGAACCCTTACCTAACCGAACAACGTCAAACCACCGGCCAGGTAGTGGACATGTCTCGCCCACTCAACCACGCCCATATACAACTCCCACCACAAACCCCTGTCATATATCAACCCTCCGTTGTACCTGCCCATCAAGTTGCTCCTTCTGGGGGCTCGGGGGCTCGCGGCATCCCAGCCAGCCACCACCCTTTGACCGTCCATGACGACCCGTCTCCCGACTATGTCTCCAAGCTAGACTTTGATGCACTCATCCACCGCTTATCACAAAATTCTACACCTAATCCCTCTGCCCACCTGACAGGCCATGCCCCATATGCCAATGATATTGCCGCCATACCCTATCCCACAAAGTACAAACAACCTGCTTTTGTGCTCTTCAACGGACGTGAGGGCAACGCCCGTGAGCACTTGACGAGATTTGCGGGCTCATTGGAGCAGTATGGTCCGGGAGATAGCTTGAAGTTGAGGGAATTCCACAAGTCCCTTACAGGCTTGGCTTACACTTGGTATCACCAAATCCCTGCGGGGACTGTCCACGCATGGAACGACATGGTCCAGTTGTTCTTAGACAAGTTCCATTATGAGGCCGAACGTGTGACTATTGTTGACATTGCTGGCATTCGCCAGAACCAAGGGGAAGACTTGAATAAGTACGTGCATCGCTTCCATCTCAAATGCCTTGAGTGCACGGACTTTAGCAAGGACGAAACGTTGGTTCCCATATGCATAAAAAATATGACTGACATCTACCGGGTGCATATCGAGAACCTACAGTTGAGGTCATGGGGACACCTCAAGGAGACAGCCCGCCGTACTTACGAGACGGTCGGTCCTATCAAGCCGTGGAAGCCGCGACCGCAAAATGCACTACTGGCTTCGGCAGACGCACCCACCACTCAGTGTAACAACAAAGCCCCAACAACAGTAACAACAACTACACTGGCTTCAAGCGTCAGTTCCCAGATGAGGACCACGCTCCGACAAGCGAAGGCAACAGGTGCTTGCACCCGACTACCCATGTGATTTGAATACAGTGAAGGAACTCTTGGCGGAGTGGGTGACACATGACAAAAATTTCCAACTGCCACCAATGCGGAACAACATCACGGACGAAGAAAGGACCAGACCCAATTACTGTCCTTTCCATCAAGCCCTTGGCCATCCTCTCAAAAATTGCAATGCGTTGCGAACTATCTTTGCAAGGAAGGTCGCGTCAGGCGACCTACAGCTACGAAAGAACAACGATGTGCGTAAAGAGCCTTACCCACACCATGGCAACAACAATCGGGAGCATCAGGTGCTCATGGCCGCCACTGACCACATCGAGCCTCCGTCCCCGAAGCTCCTACGGAGGTCTTTCCCATGGTCACACCTTGTGTACCTCCCGCTCCTCAGCCGGCGTCCTCAGTCAGAAAAATGTCGAAAATCAAAAGTTTTTTTGATGAAATGGGGTTTTCACCCGCGGCACGGACTTACCTCTCGAACTGTCTAATCGAGGTCACCACAGGCCTCGGTCCCGAATGCTTCGCTGCCCAAGCCGAACTCAGACACGTCCCTTCTACCGCATTCATTTTCTCAGACGAGGACTCACCACCGATTGAACACCACAACCGACCGTTGTACCTTGAATGCACTGTTAATGGCACAGGCTTCCGTCGCGCCTTAGTAGACTGCGGCGCCTCAATCAACATCATACCACTCATCACCTTGCAACGAGCCGGTATCCCCCCAAGAAAAATCATCCGTGACCCCATCAAGATTACTGGCTTCGGGCAAGGCCCCCAGTCCACCCTCGGCCATATCACTGGTCGGAACTGTCCGTCGAGACACTACTTTTCACGTGATAGACAGCGAGTCTTCCTTCCACCTCCTGCTTGGCCGACCTTGGATTCATGTCAACAAGGTTGTTCCCTCAACGTACCACCAGTGTGTGAAACTGATGGCCGGTCCTGCGGGACATGAGGTAGCAATGACAATCCCCGCAACCAAAGCCCCCTTTGAATGTGCCGAATCTTACTTCGCCGAAGCCTCTTTCTTCACGGAGCTTGCCGAGGACGGTGAGAATGCTACTCATATACATTCCACCAAGCTGCCAAATTGGGACGAGCTGTGTGGAAACAAGCCTCCTAAGCCCAAGACCAAGAGAAGTACCAAGAACAAGGGATCGGCCTCAATGCCTCCGCCTGCTGCCACAACCAACTCCACCCCTTCATCCCCCAAGTCCAAGAAGCACAAGCACGAGCCAACCTTCCAACGCATCGTCAAGGACGGTAAAGTGATCTACCAACTATGACGGTGTGCGGGGGCTTCAGGTGGTCCCTCATCTGACCCCCTCGACCCCGACCCACTTAGGAGACTGAATGGTGCTGCACGGCCGAGCATTGCCCACCAGATCCTGACCTCACCCCCGGCGCAGCACCACCTTGCTATGAAGACGGCCCTCGGCCACAAGTCGAAGATCTTGAAGAAATCAACCTGGCTGACCCAGGCAAGGACTAGATCCTGCCTTAGTCACACACCATCTCAACATTGCTACCGGATCCATCCCTATCCGACAACACCGACGGACATTCTGCCCCGAGCTCGAATTGAAGATCAAACAAGAGATTGAACGACTTCTGCAGGCAGGCTTCATTGAACCTATCACTCACCCTATTTGGCTGGCTAATGTTGTCCCTGTGCAGAAGAAGAATGGCCAAGTCCGTGTTTGTATTGACTTTCGGGACTTGAACAAGGCATGCCCTAAAGACGAGTTCCCATTGCCCAACATCGACATGCTTACGGAGGCAGCCGCCGGACACGAAACCTTATCTTTCATGGATGGTTTCGCGGGCTACAATCAAATTCAGATGAACCCCGATGACTGTGCCAAGACAGCCTTCCGCACTCCTATGGGTAACTTTTGTTGGAAAGTCATGCCCTTCGGCCTTAAGAACGCGGGTGCAACGTATCAAAGAGCAATGACAGCAATCTTCCACGACATGATCCACCGCACAGTAGAGGACTACGTTGACGATCTTATCATCAAATCCAAAAAGGAAAGTGATCATCTCACGGACCTTCGAGCAGTCTTCGATCGCTGTCGACAATACAACATGCGAATGAATCCATTGAAATGTGCCTTTGGAGTCTCCTCCGGTAAATTCCTCGGCTTTTTAGTCAGCCGACAGGGCATCGACGTTGACCCTTCCAAGGCCGCCTCCATCCAGGAAATGCCCCCGCCTAAGAGCACCATGGAATTGGGGTGTGTGCCCCAACAACAAGCATTCGAACAAATCAAGGTCGTCCTCATGTCACCGCAGACCATGGTCGTACCACAACGAGGTATTCCTCTCTTGCTTTACTTGACCTCCACGCCCAGGTCCATAGGGGCATTGCTTGCCCAAGAGGTAGATGGAGTGGAGCGCCCAGTTTATTATCTTAGTCGATCGATAAGGGGCCCCGAAGCCAATTACTCCGAGCTCGAGAAGCATTGCTTAGCCTTGGTCTACGCCTCGTAGAAATTCAGACACTACTTCTTGTCGCACCAGATCACACTTGTCACCAAGGCTGATCCACTCCGATACATGCTCACACGCCCTGCCCTATCTGGTCGACTTACCCGTTGGTTGCTGCTATTGGCCGAGTTTGGCTTATCTATCAAGAATCCTACAGCTCTACGGAGCCAAGCACTTGCAGACCTCTTGGCATTCTTCCCACGCCAACAATATGAACCGACCTCAGACCAATTGCCTGGGGAGGAGACGGCTCTGATCTCCGACATCGATGAACTGTGGACGCTCGAGTTTGATGGCTCAGCCACCACCAAAGGCCCCAATGGAGCCCCCTCCGCCAAGGGGGTGCCGGTGTAGTCCTTCGCAATCCAGAGGGTGTTACCACATCCCTATCCTTCAAGCTTGCATTCCCGGTATCTAACAACGAAGCCGAGTATGAGGCACTTGTCATTGGCCTCATGTTGACTACCAGCATGGGGGCTAAGTCAGTATGCGTGAAAGGAGACTCAAACTTGATCATGAAGCAGGCTGATGGGGAGTTCGCAGTCAAGGAGCCCGCCTTGGCACCTTATCGTGCCTTGGTTCAACACTTGGAAGCAAGATTTGGCCATGTACAATATGAACATCACAACAGGTGCCACAACAGACATGCGGACAGCTTGGCCACCATCGCGTCAAAGATAGAAGTCGACGGTGAACAACGAATGCTAACCATCATCAAGAGGACCAAACCTTGCATAGCCATGAACTTGATCCCGAGGGACACTACCGCCGATGATTGGAGGCAGCCGATCATCGACCAACTTAAAGCACCATCCCTTGCATTTGCATCTACTCTCACAGACTACTTAATGCTAGGGGATGTCTTGTACAAGCGATGCCCCGGAGGCACTCTCGCTAGATGTTTGGCACCGGAAGAAACGAAGCATAAGCTCAGACTTGGCCATCAGAAGTGTTGTGGCCTCGACGGTCCCCCTCTATACCGTCGCCTCCAGCGTATGGGCCTATATTGGCCATCCATGGCCAAGGATGCCTCAGATATACAAAGGGACTGTCCCGAGTGCTTGTATGCACCGGACAATGCGGAAGCTCTTGCCATTGACGTCGAAGGTGACTGGCGCCAACCTTTCATCCAGTACTTATCCCACGGAGTCCTACCGCCAGACCGCAGCTCAGCACGATCTATCAAACGGAAGTCGGTCAAATATTTCATGACGGAAGGAGAGTTATTTCGCAAGGGAATTTTGGGACGCACCCTGCGATGCTTGCAGGGTACCCAAGCAGTCAAGGTGGTTAACGAAGTGCACAATGGTGATTGTGGTGAGCATCAAGGCTCTCAGAAGCTGTATGCGGAGTTGCTAAGGTTGGGATACTACTGGCCGACTATGGAATCTGACGCGATCTCTCATGTCCGACACTGCCAACCCTGCCAGAGACACGCTGACAGAATGCACACACCAGCGTCCGACCTCGCATGATCTTGGCCCCATGGCCATTTCACTCTTGGGCTCTCGACCTCATAGGCCCCATCCACCCCACATCACGAGGCCATGCTTGGATTATGGTCGCCAAAGCCGTACCTCTACGACGAGCCACAGGGGGTGCCATTGCTAACTTCTTGCGCGATCACATCGTTTGCCGCTTTGGTATTCCCCGGTGCATCATATCTGACAACGGCACTCCATTCATCAACAGGGATGTCCGAGCTTTCATGGAAGGATACAACATCAACCACGCTACATCCACCCCTTACTACCCACAAGGGAACGGTCAAGCCGAAGCTTCTAACAAGACCTTACTGCTGGTATTGTCACGCATGGTCCACGATGCAAGCGGTTCATGGTCTGAAAAACTAAGCCTTGCAATTTGGGCTTATAGGACCTCCAAGCACACAGCAACAAAGGCCACACCCTTTTCCCTTGTCTACGGGGACGAGTGTGTGGTCCTAGCCGAGATTGCAGTCGCATCAGCCAGACTCGCCCTAAGCAGTGGGCTTGAGGAAGAAGAAACCAGAATGACTGCTCTTGAAGGACTTGATGAAAGAAGAGCCAATGCCTTACGCCGTATGAAGAAGTACCACGAGCAGCTCACTAAGGCATATGGAAAGACTGAAGCCACGGACATTTGTCGAGGGCAACCTTGTTCTCCAGGCCGCCAAACATGTGCGCGCCAACATGCCAGCCCCCAAGTTCACACCGAATTGGGAAGGACCACTTCAAATACATGAAGCCAGAGATAACGGCTCCTACCTCCTGCTCAACATGGAAGATGGACAAACCACGGCCCCTATCAACGGCCGCTATTTGAAGAAGTATTATGCGTGACTATTACAAGCTTAGAGCATTTACACACATAGCTTTCTTTTTGTATAGGCACACCTGTTTATGACTTGTAACTTTTGCTGACTATTACAAGTGCTTACTTTACCCATGTAATGGCATTTTGGCCTAACTACTATCAATGCAAAGATCATTTACTCGACTCAATTACTGTATGTAATGCACTCTCTCATTTACGCGTCGTTCATTAAGTCACTTGCTATGGGCGGGGAGGGGGGAACCACAACGGAAAGACACCACATGCCAGACATACAAGCACATCAGCAGCTAAGCCTCATCTCACAACCAACACAGGTACAAAATAACCATATGACTATCATATCAATATCAACAAAATGCGTACAGGTCACAGGTTTACAGGCCACTACGAACCAACGAAAAAAATATATATAATACAAAGTACACAACGTCTACTGTAAAGAAATAAGCAATGCACCAACAGAATCAGAAGTGTAAACCTCCAAAGCCTGTCGCTGCATCTGTAAATCGGACCATCTATCATCCAACTCAGCCAGCTGTCTCTCTATCTCTGTCTGTCGGGCCTCTGCCTCGGTAAGTCGGACCTGCAACTCGGCCACCTCCCGAGTCACATCTGTCAATGCTGCGTTAAGCACTCGTCCACGACCTTGCCAAACCACCTTCTGGGCCCCTATAGCGGTCAGTCCAACCATAGCCTCCGCACTCTGTCCCCTCGCTCTAATATAGTCGGCCAACCAGTCCAATTGGATACCAAATGATACAAAAGGCTCGAGCTCCGACATAAAATCAGATATGACCTCCGAAGTCCAAGCTGAGGCTGGCACCACACCAAGTGTCGCCAACCAATCCATGAGAGCGGTGTGCAACGCCCTCGTCAATGCAGCGCCACGCATGGTCCTAGGCCCAGCAAACGTCTGCGGCTGTGTCGCCCTGATCATCTCCAACCGATAGACTACCGCATCAGACAATTCGACACCCTCCCATGGTGCACCATCCACCTGTCCGATTGAAGACCCGCCACTAGCATCACCCGTTCCTGTCACTCCGTCACCCGCTGACCGCACACCAATGGTAGCAGCATGCATGGCCAACGGTAGCAGCATGCATTGCCAACAAGGCATCACCCGCATCTACGGCCGATCCCGACAATGTATCCACCATAGGCTCCACGACATGCGAACCAGGTACCTCCTGTCGTGGCAACAAGTCTCTAACCATCCCATGTGTAGCCCGCGACCCGTCGTGTGTTCCAGTCAGAATATCCGGCTCTCTACTGGTCCACCAATCATCCGCCTCGAACGTATGACCCATCGGGCCACTGAACACATCCTCAACTAAGACCGGCGACGGACTCGGATGACTGGCCGGCTCGACCGGCTCCACAATGTAGGCTGCTGCCTGCTCCGCTGCCGCAGCCTCCTCAATGGCCGCGTCCATCGGCTCACACTCATTGGCCGCCTCGGCCTCCATCTCCTCGACCTCGTCGGTCGCCTCAACATCTACCTCATCGTCCTCCTCGGCTGCCTCAGCATCCATTCCCCCAGTATTATCAGTGACGGCCTCAGCATACACCGCTATATCATCGGGCTCTACATCAATGGCATCCTCTGCATCATCAAGTCCCTGTCAAAAAAGAAAACAAGAGAACAAGCTTAGAACACACTCCACATGATAATCAACAACGGTGTAACGAAAACAAACGGTAGCACTAACCTCAGAGTCTGACTCCTCAAACACCTCCCGCAGCCTCTTCGGCCTGTGTCTACCCCCTGCCGATGAACCTGCACCCGCCTGCAGTGCATTCTCCATCATACCCACCCTCAATGATGAAATGGGACCCTTGCCGGCACCCAGCACCCGCGACGTGCGTACTGGCACCTGCAAATTTGATACACCTGTAAGTAATATCGACATGCCTGACTGCCTCGCAACCTGTGCTGATATCAGCCCCAATCCTCTGTCACCGGTAAAGACGTCGACCTGCTGCCTGTCGGACGGCACTTGCAACATCCACTCCTACCACGTCGACCGCACTCACGCCCACCATCGTGCATACTCGACTGTCATCACCCCCGTCGACAATGTCCCGGGCCTCTTCCATGCCTCTGTCGGTACCGGCCACCTCCGTGCCTCCTCTAGGATCGTATACCCGAAGGCCCTCCTCACATCCCAAGGCCTAGCATAGCCACATGGGGGCTCCAAGTCATAACCCAAGCTCATGGATAGGCGGTCAGGGTTGTACCTCGCCACGTAATACCTGTTAATAGCCGGCTTCTTGCCGTCATCAGTCAATACAGGAAGCCACCCCAGAAAATAGGCCACTAGCAAGGCCACCGCCATGTCTGTCAACTCATCTCGACTCTGCAGTCGCACAATACTGTCCTGTAGACCAATCCATGGAGGAATCCCGTACGAGCTATGCATATTGGTATATGGACGAAGAATGCACTCATCTCGATCGTCAAATACGTCCGCCAACTCACGCCCGGGCTTGTTCCCGCCTGCCCAAGCATATACCCGGCCCCTCGCGTACCAGGCTGACACCTCACGCTACCTGCCCGGCTGCATCACTATAGTCCTCCTTGACGACGGATGTACTAGAGGAAACCCCAGAGGCCGGTAGTCCACATAGATCTCAAACAGATACCGCTGTAAAAACATCCAATCTATGTATGTCACCACCTGATAGCGTCCATATGACCTCTGCACGTCATTGGAAAACTGATCCAGACGCGAGTACAACGTGCCTAAGTAAATAGGGGCCAGCCCAGCGCGACCACCCCCAGCCATCCGGACGGCCAATTTGAATACCCTCGGGGAAACGCCATCCTCCGGCGTACCCTCCAATACAAACCTACAGTTATAGAACATACAACATCTATTACGACTACCCAACCCTGTTTAAATAATAAAATGCAATGCATGGCAGTATGACTACGTCAACCTTTTTTGTTTTTCAAAGCATAAATCATTTTTTCTAAGTATAAGGCTCGGCTACAACGCATACAAAAGAAATTGAAGCACAACATGTAAGAGATGCTGAAACAAAGACAATCGAAGAGCGTACCTCGACAAGAAAATGGCAAGGAAACCCGCCAGCTCATATCTCTCGTCCTTGTAATAAGGACCCATGCGAAAGCTGCTCTCCGATACCGACTTCTGCCCGGGTAGTGCGATCGCCGTACCATAGAAGTGTTTGATCCACCCGCTATACTTCCCCTTCCGATGGCTCTTTATCTCACTCGCAACCCCTTGCAGCCCCTTCACAGTCAACCGTTCCGACGCTGTCAACTCCAATGCACAAGCATCCTTTGTCCCGTGCATCGGCAACCCGGTCAACATCATCACGTCTAAAAGTGTCGGCCCAATCTCCCCAAACTCCGTGATAAATGTATGAGTCTGCGAGCTCCACCTCGAAAGCAACAACGTCAAGCCCTTAAAATCTCTGACGGGATCAATCACCTTGAACGTCGCCTCTATCGAGACCATGGTATATCTCGTCGCTCCGCCAACAAACCCGGCACATACCTCGGCGACATCACCGGGGCAACCTCCCCACTCGGCGAGTGGACATTCGGAGGGGGAACCATCGGACTCACCGCCATCGATAAAGCATTCCACCCCCTAGAAACACATTCGCAGTCGCTCGCTGACTCAGCTCCTCCCATAGCTCCTTCAGTGGGAAACCGGGCACTGCTCCCTTCGCCGTCAACAACACATTGCTTTGACTTAGTACTGGATCAAAGATCCTCGCTGCACTATCAAAACTCAACGGCACCCCCGACATCTCCACCGGCCCAGCCTCATCATCCTCAAACATGTAGCCATGCGACGCCCTCGATAGCCCGCTCACTCTACTGCGACGTCGCACACTTTGCATCTTCCTCGTCTTTTTGGGCAACCCTCTGACATCTTCCCTCACTTCGGGCACGTAAGCGCCATGCCCGGGAACGGCCTTGGCCTGCCGCCCCCTCTCTTTCCTTCTTTCTTCCCTCTCCCCTCTTCCCTCTTTCCTTCCCTCTTTCTCCTTCCCTTTTCCTTTTCCTCCTCCCTCTCCCCTTCCCCTCCCTCCTTCCCCGCCCGCGCCACCACCACCACCACCCTCGGCCTCGGCCGAGGCCACCCCTCCCCTTCCCCTCTTTTCTTTTCCCCTTCCTTCTTCCCTTCCCCATCCTTCCCCTCTTCTTTCCTCCCCCATCTCCTCCCCACACTCTCTCCCCCCTTCAACCACCTCGGCCTCGGCTGGATGGCCATGGTCGGCCTCGGCCTCACGGCCTTGGTCAACCTCGCCCCATCCGCGACCTTGGCCTCCCTTCCCCAACTCCCCTTCCATCATTCCCCCTTCCCCTCCTTCCCCCAAGCTCGGCCTCGACCCGGCGGTGTGCCTCGGCCGCCGCCGCGGTTGGCCCTTGGGCACCCCTTCCCCCACTTCCTTATCCTCTCTTACCTCCTTGCATCCTCTTGGCCTCTTGTGAAGTCCTCAACCTCATGTGGTCTTCAAGCTTTCCTCTTCTTCTTTCTCTTCCTCTTTTCTCTCCTTTTTCTTCTAAGTGTAAATCTCCCTCTCTTTCTATAAAGTCTTGAAAATGCATGACTTCCCACTTCCCCCCTTTTTCTAACAAGTCTTGCACTTTCCCCCCAAAACTTCCCCCTCCTTTTTCATTCAAAATTCAACCTCAAATTTTCCCCCCAAAACTCCCAACAACTCTTTTTTTCAAACCGCTACACATTCTCGCGCTAGCTTAAGTTTTTTTTGCGCTATCTTCGTCCAGAATAACGCTCCAACTTTTACGTAATTAATTTTACCATTAATATTTTTGCGAAAACCCACTTCCGGTTAAATTATTTTTTTTTTGCGCTACCTCTCTTTTCACGCCAACACTAACGGATGCATACTCTGTCGCTCTCCTTTTTTTCTCGCTAGATACCGCTATTATTTTCTTCGCGCTAACGCTTTTTCTTCGCCAAAAAAAAAATTCAAGGAAGCTTCGGCTCCACCATGTCTTTCATTACTATCACGCCCGTTCCTCAAGATTCGAGAACAGCACTTTTTTTCTAAGACCGACGTTTATGCGTGCGGCACCCGCTCGGGTTGCCCCTCCGCGCACACCACACGCAGTGGGCTTATGTTCTCAAACCATTCTGGTCACACCCAAGGGCCCACTAGGGTTCCCGCTTCGCGCAAACACGTCGACAGATTCAACGGTCAAACTTCCAACGCATCGAACCAGCCACGCGCGCACGCTAAAGTCACGTGCATTTTGCGCTCCGCGCGCGCACTTTTCGCTCCACGCACTCCTTATGCGAGACTTAGACAACTTATTCCGTAATAGCGTGACCCACGAGAGCACGACCGTTGCACCAAAACCACCCGAACACCTTTTCACCAAAAACTTCGATTGACGGCGCAATCGGAGCGACGAGGTCAAGGGGCAAAGGCCTTGGCTAACCCCTTGGGGTCGGCCTCGGCCTCCCCCAAGGCCATGGGGTCAGCCTCAGCCTCCCCCAAGGCGGGTTGGCCTTGGCCTTCCTCCCCAGGTTCTTCACTTTTGGCGCAAAGTCTCTTTCGCACTTTGTTCGCTTCGTACGTGACTTTAGCACCTTGTTCGTCATGTGAGTATTCACGTCGACACGCTCGTCGCAATGCAACTTTCAGGTTTTTCATTGCCCATCAAAATACATACCGTCGGCGCGCCCGAAGTTTGCCAAAGGGGGAAGTGGCCTTGGGCTCCAAAAATGGAAGACCATTTGGCCTTGACCAACCCCAGGGGGTCGGCCTCGGCCTCTCCCAGGCCTAGGGGGTTGGCCTCGGCCTTCAAGAGGGGTTGACCTCAGCCACTTTCCCTCGGTGGTTCCCCCCTTCGGGCATACTCCTTTTTGCACTTTTTCTGCTTTGTACGCTTCGTACGTAATTTTGACGTCTTGATCGTCACACAGATACGACTCGTGTCGACGCACTCGTCATAACACAACTTACGGATTCAGCGTTGCTCATCAAGACATCGTCCGTCGGTGTGCCCGAAGGTCACCAAAAAGGGGGGAGTGGCCTTCGCCTCCCTTCATGGGAGTTGGCCATTGGCCTTGGCCACCCCCTAGGGTCGGCCTCGGCCTCCCCAGGGGTGGTGGCCTTGGCCTTCCCCTAATCTTTGGCCTATGGCTTCCCCTCCTGCGCGCACTTATTTTCTCGAGCCTTTGCACCTCCGCGATGTTTACGGACGTTCATACATCAACCTCGCGACGTCCGTAGTGCATTAACCTCGTGACGTCCGTCATCCGACAACAGCATACTGTGACTACCAACCTTGTCATTACAACATGTTGCATCCATGATCTTATCATGACAGGTACACTTAGCACACATACCGTCTTCGGGACACCCGACGCACGCCCGTACGACGGCTTTACGACGTTCGTCGCCACGCCCGTGCCCCACTTTCATGACATGTGCCCCGGCACCAAATATATGCTTCGCGACGTTCGTCGCCGCGCCCATGTGCCATTCTCATAACATGTGCCCCGGCACCAAGTATTGTCTCCACGACGTTCGTCGCCGCGCCCATGCGCCATCTTCATGATTCGTGCCCCCGGCACCAAGTATTGTCTCCGCGACGTTCGTCGCCGCGCCCATGCGCCATCTTCATGATACGTGCCCCCGGCACCAAGTATTGTCTCCGCGACGTTCGTCGCCGCGCCCATGCGCCATCTTCATGATACGTGCCCCCGGCACCAAGTATTGCTTCGTGACGTTCGTCGCCGCACCATTTTCATAACACGTGCTCCAGCACCAAATATATGCTTCGCGACGTTCGTCGCTGCACCCATGCGCCACTCTCATGACATGTGCCCCGGCACCAAATATATGCTCCGCGACATTCGTCGCCGCGCCCGTGCGCCACTCTCGTGACATGTGCCCCGGCACCAAATATGTGCTTCGCGACGTTCGTCGCCGTGCCCATGCTATATTCTCATGACGTGTGCCCCGGCACCAAGTATTGCTCCGCGACATTCCTCGTTGCGCCTATGCGCCATTCCCATGACATGTGCCCACAGCACCAGGTATTTTCTGGCGATGATAGTCGCCGTGCCCATGCGCCACAATCACTACGAGATGGGCTCACAACCTTAAAGACATCGTCGGCACAATCAACTACGGGATGGGCTCACAACCTTGAAGCCATCGCCGTCACCGTCACGGGGGCTTCGGTACTAGGACCCCTCGCCACGGACCCTGAACACTGAGCTGCGAGCATGTCCACTCATGTTACCATTGATCGTCGACACCACCAGGGCGATGACCCCCGGGTCACTCCGAGACGGGAGCAGGTCCTTGGAGGGCATGGCGCCTAGTCCGCCTAATAGTTGGCTACAGAGGCAACCCTCGCCACTGTCAGGTTCTCCGCGCGTCTCCTGACGCACTTCGTGGGATTCAGTAAGGGCTTGGATCGGTGGCTGGGGCAACGAGCTTGCTCTGATCATGCCGTCATGGTGTGGTCAGTCTTCTCAGACAGGTAGAGCGACGCTGTGCGAGGCAGGCGACGCGAATTTGGGAACCGGCAGTCCAATGGAGAACCGATATTTTGGGACCCCTGGTGATGTGTCACTCCCAGGGGATGACATGTGGCATTTTATGACATAAGCATATTGTTTCCTATAAATAGTGAACTTTACAACTCAAAAAGGGACTTTTGATTCATTCTTACAAAATCACTTTCTCACTCTAGAATTTGGGAGCTCTTGGATTCTAGTGAGAGAAACATAACCTTGGACTGTAACATCGGACCTCGACTCGGACCCTGACTTGGACTGTCGACTGCCGACCCTGTTCGTCACAACCTCGTCTCTGCAGCACTGCCACTCCTCAAGGCCTGTCTGGGAAGCCTTGCTCTCAGCCCTTACTCCGTCCTTGCTGTCTCTCATCTTGAACACTTGGAAGCTGACTCGGACTGCAGCCTTTGTGGCACCTCCACATAGGTACGAACCCACATTCTTTGGCATCACACACACCCCCTACACATAAGTATACACTCACTACATAACCCCCCTCCCCCCCCCCCACATAAACCACACAACAGTACACAACACCCTCATCAAGTTCACATCACCCCCAAACCCTTCCACCATCTTGCATTGCCCCCTCCACCACCCTGCGCAGCCCAGCACCACTCAAATGGCTGTAGCAGTCCTTTTTTCTCCTCTAAGCAAATTTTTCTTCCCCCACTGTCCCTCTGATTTTGGGCAGTGCCTTGCTGCCCTACCCTACCTCAGCCAGCCTTCTTACCACCTCACCCCACCCCACCCCACCCCACCATTATCACCACCTCACAACCACCTTTAATCACCCCACACAACCCATTTGTGCAACCACCCAGCAGCAAAAAAAAGAATAAAACCCTCTATCTTGGCAGCCCTCTCACATATATATACACACCAACTCTTACAACTATTTTTATGGCATTTTAACACACCCTAAACACCATTTAATTACACACACACACACACACATCCACACATTAAACCTACATGATTTCACCTTTGTTATCCTATCAATTATATACATACAATATGTCAATTAAAAACCCTAACAACTACCTTGAATATGGCCGAAATATTTATGCTTCTTCCATGATTTTTTTGGCTTGTTTTCTTCTCTTTCTTTCAGCCTCACTCTTCTCCCTTTTTGTTGCCATCGAAACTCTTCCCTCATCTCCAGAAAAAACAACATATAACCCCCCCCCCAACCAAGGAGCTTAGTCTCCCTTCCCAAAATTCTTCCACCGCATGTCTCCTTAAGCCTTGTCATGCATGATCTTTTTGTTCTCCACCCCCCCTTCCCCCATTATTTGTCTTCCATCGAGTCCACCCCCTCCCCCTTTTAACATTTACAACTTTGTTAGTCAAAGGTTACAAAACTAGGTAACTAATAACCAATTTCAAAATTTACAATTTAGGCCCGCAACTTCCCATAATTGTACTTTGATCCCTTAACTTTCACCAAATTGCACTTTGGCCACAAAAGCTAAACAGGCCCCTTCAATTTATACTAATTACTTGATTGTCGATCAAAATAATACTGTTGATAAAAATAGTGCCCTTAATTAATCTAATTTTTGGTTAGATTAAATTAAGGTGTTACATTAACACACACCTCCACACATACCCCATACTCATGTCTACGCATATTTGCTCACACACACAAAACACGCACACACATTATGTCTACACACACAAGCACACGTAATTGGCACTCATGAACACACCCCTGCACATGAAAAAGTAAACAGAGAACACGAACACATACCCGTCATGGGCTACCTAGCAGCCACATACAGATGCATTCATACGCATACCACAAGCACACACACACACACACTGTGCACCCTCACTTAACACACACACATTCATTCACTCACGGATGACGGCACCCACCAAACACACATCACATCACACACATATCACACATATCATATATTCACGCACATAGTCTCCACACAGCTGTATATACACTCTCGCAATCCACACACATGGAGCACAAAAAGTCCCTTCAGCCTCTCTCTTTCTTTCTCTCACACTACTGCTCTCCCGAATTCTATCCTTGCCTCTATTTCTTTACTTCTATATTTCCAGATTTCCTTATCTTCTTTTCTCCCCTCCTTTGACATTTTCTTTCTTTCCTTTTCAAATGTCTCAATCTCTCTAGATTTTTCTCCCTTGTTCCCCCTTTAATTTTTCTGATATCTCTCCATCTTTCTTCTGAACATCCATATTTACATCTTAACCCCAAATTAGTTATAATTTCCAAATTCACCCCCCTCACTATCATTTGTTTCTCTGTTGCACCCACTTCTTATATGCGACATATGATTATTGAAAATTTTTGTATCAATGTCACACAAGAATCGTCACTAAAAAATCCAGTAATATCACTTGTAATAACTACTGCTAAAATAATAAACAACCATCTAAATATTACGAACCCTATGTTCGGGCATTACATTATTTGCCTCTTAAAGAAATTTTGTTGTCAAAATTTGGTGCTCCTCGGGTTTTACTCTTAGTCATGTCCAATCTCATCCTAACACATAAAATGCTTACGTAACTAGCGCCATTTACACGGACGGCAACTAAACCAGGATACAGTTTGGAGTGACTTTACAAAGTATAATCACTAAAGGCCTTAAAGTACCATGCTACGAGATCTACATTTAACACACTTCGACCGACCGATAAAGATTACCTCAATTATCATTACTCCTAATTCACAAGCTCCACCGTAATGTAAATGATACCTCTACATTTTACCCTTTCTCCATTTATACACTAAATCGTTGATAAGCAGTGAAGTCTCATCGAACTAACCATGGTCCCTAATAGTCCACAAGTAAGTTATCACGATTGAACATAAGTCCAATTTGAGACATGGGTATTACATCCTCCTCCGGTTAAAAAAAAAATTGTTCTCGAAATTTACAATCCATATAACATGTCACCTCAGTATGTACTCTTAATTTTCATGGCTCAATTCATAATCAAACTAAAGACCTAAATTGCAATTTGCTAGAAAAAGATAAATCAATTAATCCAGTCAAAGATGATGAGTACTAGTTCTTGCCCTCAATTACATCCTTTTATCCTACGATAGTTCACGCCTCGAGGTTGGATAAAATACAAAGCCAACGTTTTATTATGCATTCAAAGCAAAGTCAATCCAGTGACTTTATGCTTTGACATAATTTTTTTTTTTTTGCTTTTTCCAAGTGCACATTACAGCTCAAAAGTGCTCTTATTCCACGAAACCCTATTCCAGGAACTTATAAACTCAGCAACCTCACCATGATAGGAAAATTTTCACTTAGGGCTCTAATGGTCTTAGAACTTCAAGAGACGACAACCTTACATTATCTCTATATGGCTATTATGCTACATGCTTCTTTACAACCTTGGTTAGATTTTGACAACTAGTAGCATCTCTCTCCTAACCATCCTAATCCAGCTTCACCCAATGAAAATAAATCCTCATAATATTACATATAACCTCCAAAATTCAAGTCAAAAACACCACTCACAATCATGGCAAGTTCAAACATTTCACTGCACAACATGATTTATCACTTAGGATTCTACAACCTAACCAGGTAGATTATTATTTAAGCTCTAAGTATCTCAGACCATATTACTCTGATATCGTTTCTGTCACGACCCAAAACCACAGCTGAGCGCGTGAGCTAGTCTGTGACCGGCCGCAAGCCTATTGGCTCGCCAAGGGCTCTGCCAAGCTTTACTCACTGAAAACCAATACAACTACAATAAAATTAAAAACTCTTACGATTCCTATTACAACCTTCATTCATAATTCATTACGAAACCTTTATATATGAACCTGCCATGCTGTACTTACTGAAAACCAATACAACTACAACGAAATTAAAAACTTTTACAATTTCTATTACAACCTTCATTCATAATTCATTACGAAACCTTTATATATGAACAATTACAAAATAATCGCAATTACAACTACAGCCATGTAATCCACAGCGTACTCCTTAAATTTTGAAGCCCTCAATCGTTACCATCACCTCAGTCTTAATCCTAAAATGATAAGTAAGGGATGAGGTTTCACATGCTAAATGAGTAACCATTGGCCCAACTACATGGAGCGTAGAATCTCAGAAAGTAACTTAGCTAACAAAATACCAACCTTACCAAAAAATAATATTTTTAAGCAGTAAAGGGAAACTTCTTCACTAAAGGGTGGTAAAGTAGAAGTAAAACAGCTCTGAGGGCATAAAAATCACTTAGCACAAATATATCATCGTAAGAAACTTTCAACCTAACACCAGCTCAAATTGTATACTGCGGTCAGCATACATAGCCCTACTGAATTGAGCCCAGAATCCAACCTCGGGACAAACATAACTGTGAAAGCGGGGGTGACCACTTAATATAGTAATATGCATTGCTTCAACATACATAGCCCCGTCGACAAGGTCCTAAAGTTTAACTTTCCCCTTTTAGATATGGGGGAAAACAACCGGGTTAGCAAAAAATAATGTTTCGTTCATCGTAAATCAAGTCCTTGAACCCTTATGGTTAGCCCATCCCACTATATTTTGATATTTTTTTTGAAACAATTCAATTTTAAAAAACAATCTAAAATCCGACAACCATACACTTTGCACTAGCCAATTTAGAGAAATGCAGTAACAATCTCTCAAATATATACATTTACATGCCGGTCTAATTTTAAACAGATAATAAGTGTCAACTAAAGAATTTTGGTAAACAATTCATTTAACAGATAAACCTTAATTAGACAATTCATTTCTTATAAATAGTGTTCACTCAAAGATAAATAATCATGTATGCTGCAACATATGGAAAACTAGAAGGATCAAAGGTCACTTACATGATGCTAAGCATTTCTTCGATCCAAAATTTGGTACAATGGTCATGTTGCTACATCTTGCTAAAAGGACCGTTAAAGTCATTCAATGCTCCTCTCGAATGTGCCAATTCCCTATGCAAAAATCTCCGTTCCTTCCAAATTCCATTTAACTAGAATTTTATCTTCTTTGCACAAGCTCTTTCATTCTGAGTGTTCTAAACCTACCCCACATCCACACACCTACACCTGCTGATAGCTAGTGATTATAAACTAATTACTCACAGTATGCACCTACACACTTGTACACACAATAGTCACCCTCCATACATGTGAAATTACCAAACCACCCCTTTAAATTATGTGAAATTACCAAAGCACCTCCCGACATCCATCGCACTAATAAAAACATCCTTCTAAGCAACTTAAGCTGATTTTCACACGCGCAAACATAACCCCTACTTCACACACACTAATACATACACAATTACACCACAACACACAACACACACACACACACTTCACACACCATAACCATACAACACACACACACATTATCGTGTTTACACATAATACACACGATAAAAAAACACGAGTTCGCGCGCGCGCACACACACTTTCCATACTCACATCCACACATCTGCACCAACTAAAAACAAGCATATATGCTATGTCTACACATAGAAATACATATTGAATTCACATACCCACACTCTGCTGCACAGACAGCTACAAAGACATAGACCCACATCATGCACAAACCCACACAGTTGCCCGTACACACCACCACCGTACACAGCACATACACACTCATGCACACACGCCTACACATAGAAAATACACACAAACCCCTCCCCCCCTATACACACACGCGCATGTCACATATACAGAGTTCACATACAAACACATATACTAAGCACCCTTCACACAACACAGACACTCTCTCACAGATGACGACACCCATCAAACACACACCACATCACACACTCTTCACATACATATTCATGCACACAATCCCCACACAACTGCACTTACACTCCCCAAATCCACATACACAGACAGAGCATACACACACACCCTTCTGCCCTCTTTCTCACCTGCTTCTCTCCCAAATTCTTTTCCTATCTCTGTTTCTCTACTTCTATAATTTTAGATTTCTCTTTCTTCTTTTCTCCCCTTCTTTACATTTTCTTTTATTCTTTTTTAGATGCCTCCAATCTCTCCAGATTTTTCTTCTTTGTCCCTTTTTGATTTTTCATCATATCTCGCCCTCTTTCTTCTCTCAACATCCATATATACATGTTAACCCCAAATTAGTTATGATTTCCAAATTCGTCCCCCTAACTATCATATATTTCTCTATTACACCCACTTCTTATATGCAATAGATCATTATGATTATAAATTATCGCTAAAGGTCATAATTAATGTTGGTCAGAAGAATCGTCACTAAAAGATCCAGTAATATCACTTATAACAATTGTGCTAAATAATAAACAAGCAGCTAAAACTTACCATTAACAAACCATAGGACCAGGCATTATAGATTATCCTATTATAACAAACACATGGAAGATAGAGAATTTTTCCCTTTCATGGGGAAAATCATTCATGAAGAAGTCTTCACTGAAGAAGAAGCCCAAAGGTATGTTTCTCGATTTCGGCCATTGTTGGGACCAGGTAGCTGAATTTAGTAACTTCATGCCTCATGTAGATTGAGTGTAATTAACCCCTCACCATTATATGTAAAAAACAAAATTGTTTAGGCCTCAAAATGGAGAAGCTTCTATCAATTGTCTTCTCCTTGGTGACTTTTCCTACGATTGATATGTGGGTAAGGGTGGTCAATATTTCTGGCAGATGCTATTACCAAGATATGACCATTATGATCGGCTTAACATTTGGCTAAATTCTTAACTAGATTAATCGAAAAGGAGATGTATAGACAATGATTTTTTTCACATCAAGGTAAGAATCTTTTTAGATGTCCAGTTTTCCTGGTGTCTATTTCATTGGTTATCCAACATCCAAAACTGACTTATGCTCTTGATTTAATGTGGTTAGCATGCATGTGTTAGAGTTTTTACCATTGTTGGCATGTCGAGCAACATAAAAAACAATGTTACGTTTCCCTTAATGTTGTGTTAAATTCCTTGCATCGTCGGTCGACCATCCTTAATAGTCCTAATCTTTTCCCTCATTTGGTTACAATTAGAGTTCTTAATCTTATTCATAATACGCAAGTAACAAGCATAGAGATACCTTAGAGTCCAAACATGACCCATATAAATTAAGAATTTTTTTGGTTTATTATACAACAAAGGTATTTATTCAAAGGGGAGTGGAACTCATTTTTCCTTGATAGAGTAATCATCTAAAGACATGGATACCATGCAGAGTCTTGAAAAACCTAATGTTCCTAAGGAAAAAGTGAAGAACCAAAACCTTAGGGTAGGTTTGACACTCTTTTTTTACCTCTTTTTTTCAGTTTTAAAAATTGAAAAAAAAAGGAGCGTTTGGTAACCATTTTTTTTTTCAATTTTAAAAACCAGTTTTTAAACTGAAGAGTAAAAAAAAAACCTCCAAAAACTGTTTTTTTTTTTTTTCACTTTTGGTTTTTTTTTTAGACCACCACCACCACCCTCCCACCACCGGCAGCCACCTCAGGCGACCACCGCCGGAGACTGCCGGCAACCACCTCCGGCCACCACTGCCGATGACTGCCGGCAGCCACCTTCGGTCGTCGACCACCACCACCGTTGACCACCGCTACGCCCCACCACCGCCACCGCAAACCACAAAAAAAAGTCAAAATAAAAAGGGTTACCAAACACAAAAAAAAAACCTAAAAAAAAAAGGGTTATCAAACACCCACTTGTTTTTATAAAAATAAAAAAAAAATTAAGCTGCTCTTTAAAAACTGAAAATCAAAAAAAATAAAAATTAATCAAACGAACCCTTAGTCTAGCTAGTGGCATGTCCCAAAAAGGAAAATCCCTTAAGATAATCGTAACTACAAAAAACATTCATTTCCTTGAAAATATAGGCCAGAGTCCTACCACCTATTTTGTGCCTAGTGCATTTGTCCCAAGTACCCTCTGAACCTTACAACTACTGAATCTTCTCGAGGTCTTATCCCATTTGCAATTGCCCCTGCCTCACATTCCAATCATGCACCTTAACCCCTACTTTCGAGCCCTCAACCTAGGTTCCTAATCAAGTCTTAATCTTGACATAAACTATTCAAGGCCTACTCAAACTCTCTGTCCTAATCTCTTTGGTGTATCTGCATGGACCTATAAATTCCCCTTAGCTTTGATTGACCCACTAGTACACTTCACACCATTGAGCCGCATGTCACTCTGACTAGATCGGCCAGCTTTTCCAACTATATGATGAGTCCCACCCCTGGAATTCTAAACCAGCCTCTTTACCCCTGGGCCCAATATGGAGACCTAATTTATTTGGGCCTAACTATTCTTTTGACATAAGGCAGGCCTTTATTTCTTCACTATATAAACCCAAAAGCTTTTAGGCTTCATCACTTTCTTGCCACATCAGATAATCCAACAACTTCCCAAACCTACAGCCCTAAATCATGGGAACGCTTTTCCCATGATCGGGTTTGGCAATGTACTCAAATTTTTCAAAGCACAACCCTATTTTGGTTTTGTTTTGGGCTCTCCCTCTTAAATGTCTCCACAGCCTTGCCATCTCCAACCACAACATTAGCCCTGTCACCTATCAACTCTTTGCCCACATGACTCAATGGCAAACCATCTTAATCATTACCTGCATTTTTTTTCACTACAAGATCATCCTTCTCACAGAAACACCTATTATCCAGATGGGATTGTTCACTGTTCTACTGGAAAGTATGGAGGCTCACATCCCACCTATTGATGAAATCCCTCAAATTCAGTCTACCCCATCCTCGTCCTTTATAAAATATATTTTGAAAGCTACAAGTATCAAGTTTACACCTCCTTCTAATAAAACTTCCGTGATGCTCGTGTCCCTCCCTTTGATTTGGCCGATAATGTGAATCTGATGGGTAACTTGGAAGTATAGTTTCTGGCTGCATCTTTACCCCATCCCGCCCCCTCCTCGATGTTGGGATGAATGATACAAATAAGATCAATAACTATGTGGGCAGTAACACCAGATCTTGTGGCCTTTTCTGAGGATGGAACTAGGTATAATTCAGAGAAAGAGAAAGAAGAAATTAAAAGTAAGAATTTACTAATATGAAAATCCTAAAGGACGTAAAACTGATCACATTGACGAAGTCATCTTCTTTGCAAGCTCGGATTTTAAGGAGCGATCCTCAAAGTTTGCTAGCTACGTCATTCATGCAAGCAAGCTAAAAATGGAAAGGATGATTATTAACACCCTTTATAGTAAGTTATTTTCTTTTCTTCAGAAACCTATTTTTCATTCTATTATACTTCCCTTTATGCTTGTCATAGGGATAATTTTCTAGATAGTGTTTTTAAAACCTCCCTTACTGGAACTTTGGCACCCCGCATACTAGATTTCCTCTTTCAAGATAGCATGTATAATACTTCTTGTGGGGTAGATAGGCTTCATAACCTAAGTCTTTGAACTGCCTTTATACCTTTACCTCTCTTTTTGCACAAGGCGCCAGCACTTAAACCTTTGAATGCTCTCCACAGTCCATCTGGCTCACCAACAAAAATAGTAAAAAAAAAAAAGGAATATTACCTTGCTTCCTTGTGAGTTTCCCTAATTAGTGATTTTTTTTCCTCAATCTTTATGCCTGACAGTGCCATGTTCCAACTTGGAAATACAAACTGCTTGTCGTTATGCCATTATGGGTTCTGAGGGTTGTGCACTTACAACCCTAGACTCAAGAATGAGAAATATTGAGTTGGAACTATTATGGTTTTGGGCAATGAGCGATAGTTCATACGACAAAAAGTCTTGCCAAGTCTTTCTCACCAGCTCTTGTTTTCACCGAAACAAAATCTTAATATTCTTATGTTGGCCGGAGCTTACAAAGACTGGAGTTCATAACTTTCTTGGGAGTTGACTCAGTGGGCTCAAAGGGTGGCCTTTGTTTAGGTTAAAAATACAATATCACAGCTTCCATTCATTATAGTGACCAAAACCTTCTTTTGTCATATATCTCTTTTGGTTCCGGTCTTTCTTGGAAGGGAGGCTTTATTTATTGTCATTTTAATCTGGCTAAGACAAAGAAAATGTGGGATAAACAGCTGCGGGGTCATATTCTTAATTAACAAGATAAATCTAGTGCTCATGCCTCGAATTTCTCAGGCCACTATATCATGAAAGTTTCCTGAATGATGTAGGATTATTCTAAGTACCCTGGGTAGGAACTATTTTCACTTGGTCAAATAACAAAGACGGGATAACTTATACTTTTGAAAGACTTGATTGAGGTACTCCAACACTATAACGCCCCAGAAATATGGAGCTCCGCCACCCCGAACTCTCGGGTTGTTAACCTACTGGATCACATCACACCTATCAAATATGTTCACTAACACATACTTCAAAGCATTTAAACCGATACCATATCAAATTCTTCACATACGAGCTTACGAAACTACTTAAACTTAAACTATAAAAACCTAGGTTCTTCATATACTCGAGCCCTTATAAATAGCGTGACAGTACTGACCCACGCAGGGGTCTCATTTCACAGTGGTGGCGGCTCACCGGAAGCTCACACGGACTCTAACCCATGCCCGAACCTACTACAGCTTATCATCACCTGCAGAAGGGAGCCAAACGAAGGGTGAGCTTTTGAGAGCTCAGTAAGGTCGTACGAGAACTACAAAAAACAAATACCAAACGACTCCAAAGAATCCAACTGACAATGATTTTTGAAATTCCTCAAACGATTTGAAGAAGTCAAACAGAGAAGTCACGAAATAACTCATACGCAATTCTACGACAGTTTTCCAATGTGATAAGGTGATCATAAGAAGTTTGATCAAATATCAGTATGATTTCCCGTTACCATGCAAACAATTATTGATATTATTAAACATGCACAATTGCAAAGCCACACATGCAGTGCAGGGTAATTGCTTAGCATTACACCGGCTAGTCCGTCATGGTACTAGCCCACTTCAGTACACCAGCTAGTCCGTCAAGGTACTAGCCCACTTCAGTACACCGACTAGTCCATCAAGGTACTAGCCTACTTCAGTACACATGTTAATCCGTCATAGTACTAGCCCACTTCAGTACACCGACTAGTCCATCAAGGTACTAGCCTACTTCAGTACACAGGCTAGTCCGTCACGGTACTAGCCCACTTCAGTATCCCCCAATATACACCAACTCCCGTCCAATCTCATGTCAATGTATAGGATGATAACAATTCGATAATACTTGTTATTCAATGCTCAATGGACAATAATTACTGAACACCGATAGGAGTTTTAGTAAACGTTTTAAGGCTCAATGAAAGGTTTACAAGGCAAACAACGCGACTTATATCAACATAGCAGAGTCCAAGCAAATAGCAATAACAAATCTGAAGAAAACACATATGAGTCATCACTGAGAATTCGAGAAAGAAAATCACAATTAAATAGCCAAAACGATTGTGAATCATTATCAAGTTTAGACAAAACAATTATGAAGAACGGATACAAATAATTATCAAAATTTCTCAGCATGCAATAACAGACGACCATCATAAGATTTCCAAATAACCGATTCAGGTTCAATATTGGGGTTTCTGGGCAATAACATGCTGATATCATGATATAATTCAGAGTTCGGCATTAGCCATAAGTAGATCAAATGAGTAATTACAAGTACGAGTCATCAAAATATGGGTTCAGACGAAAGTCCTTACCCACGGTTCAGATAGAATCCCTTACCTGGATCTGTAGCTAAATTATCTAACCGGAAGTCCTTAACTTTAACCCAAACAAAATAATCGAATTATTAGAACACAAACTATAGCAAAATATTATAACTTAATGCGGACTCACGCATACTCCTAAAATAAACTGCCCTCACCACGTATATAAAATTACCAAATTGCCCTTAGGTGTAAAATTACCAAATTGCTCCTAGAGGACTTAAATCACCCAAACTGCCTTCCCATGCGTAGAATCACCCAGATAGACTTATCGTATGTAAATTTATGCAAAAATACCTTTCTTAGGTCAAATTACTAAAATACCCCTTCAGGGAGGCAAATTACCAAAATACTCCTGGGGGTTTCCAGCATAAAAAAAATCTCAAAATATCTAAAAATACTATTTTAAGCATCCTGATATTATTTCTAGACAAAAAAGTATTTTAGAAATTTTTCGCCCTAAAATCCCGAACATGTGTCCGGACCGAGCGCTAAAATGTCAATTTCGCGAAAAATACATGCAGGCCTCGAAATGGCCCGAAACTTTAGAATATGAACCATATCAGTAAAATAAGATTTTTGTAAAAGTTTCAAATTAAAATAACTTCGTTTACTAGGCTAAATAAGTTGATAATTTAGTTTCATCGATGCCCTTATTTAGCGCTCTTCGCGGAAGCGAAAAATTTCCAAAAATTCCAAAGCGTACGTTTCATAAAAATAATGGGGTTTATAGTTTCGCTCTTTCTTCAATTTTGATCCTAGTTATTTATAAAAATTGGATTAAAAACTGCCTAGTCATTTTCTACTTTTACCGACGAAAACAATCATTGTTCACATTATTCTCACGCACTAGTTCACCTCATTTCACACACTCTTCTTCTCCCACAAACTATTGCCGTGACCCATCACTTACACACTTCACAAACACACACACTACTTCATTTTCTATACCCTAAATCCCTAAGAAAATCCACTACACTAAAAACTTAACTCATTCACTTACACACATTTATGTACAAATCACTCACACACTAACTCACTGAACTTCATAAACCCATCTGCCTTCATACAACCGGACCCATTAACCCACTGAAGCATCCATTCCACACTCACTCGACTCCCACATATCCCTTAATATACTGAAAAATACATTTAACACTTGCATTAATCCATATGTCTACACACATATATAACATACTCACACCCATCATCCATGTAACACACACAGCCCACACATGGTCACACACAGCTGAACGCACACATACAACCCCGTACACAGTTCCTACCTTCATCACGTAGAACACACCAAACGTTTCCCTATAAGCTAAAAACACCTAAATTCACACTCTCTAAACCATGATTTTCACCTACTTCTATTTGGCAGCCATAGCCAAGCGCATAACCAACCCACATGTTGTTTACGTACACACTAATATGGAAATCTTATACTAGGCTTGAAAGGGAATTAAAACAATATAAAGGAGGGGTGTACCTTGAAATCCTTCCTTCTTGTTCCCTATTTTTCTTCCCCTTCACGATCCCTATTCTCTTTTTTCCTTCCTTGTTTTTCTCATATTTCTTAGTCTGCTTCTCCCTTTGCTTTCTTCTTTTTTTTCCCTTTTTCTTTCTTTCACCTGAGAGTAGCCATCTTACTCCATATTTTATCATTTAATTAGCTTAGTCACCATAAGCTTGTATGAGGTGTCAACCTAATAACAAAGTCTCTAAATCACATTTTATAAAATTGTACAATGGACCTCCCATCGTTACCTACTTATAAAAAGAACCCCCCCTAACTCCTTTTTTTTTTGGGGCATCCCTACATATATTGCCTCTTCTAAAAAAAATATTATTATTATGACGAACTCAAAAGGTTCGCGCTAGGAAAAAAGAAAATGCGGGTATTACAAACACCCCCTTCTATATCCTTATTCACATTAGTGTTGTTATATAATCAAGGAATTCAACACTCAGATCATGTTCTTATTCTCCTTCAAGTCAAAAATGGTTTTGCTTTTGAAACTCAACCTTTCAGGTTTGAAGCCATATGGCTCAAACAATGTCACATCATAATTCTTCATATATATGAAACACACCTTTAGTTGGTTCGTCACGTTACAAATATATGATTCAAGAAAAACGTTGGCAAAAGCTCTCAAATTAGAATCGTAGACACTTGGTCACTTAACAACCCAGATTGAATAGACCAAGTTGCAGTTTTAGCTCATTCAGTTTCAGTTGCCTGGTGTTTTAGTCCAACTTCTTTTTCATAGTCTTTTGACATTTTTAAAGCAGCTAATAGATTGTGAGGAACTTCACCTGGGCTCAAAAATTCAGAGAGTGGATTTTACTCCTGGGAGACAGAATTGAAGCACCAAGTTTTTTCATGCATCCACAGTAACTAGGAGGGGGCATAAATTGCATTAGAAAGAAAATTAGTTGACCACCTTGAGGAAATTGCTGGACGTTTCAAAGAATAATTTATGGATATTTTCTAATCTAAGGGTGCCACTACCCTATCAACCTCGGACTTTTCGTTAATATCAGATTTTGAAGCCACGCTTGACCATGACTAGGTTTCCTTCCTAAGTAAGCCTTTCATTGCATCTGAGATACAAAGAGCAATTTTGAACTACGAACATTTATTGCTCCTGGACCTTATGGATTGCAGGATATGTGTTTACCAGAGATGTTGGTCCATAGTTGGTGCAAAAATTATTCAAGAGGATATATGCATTCTATAGTCTAGCCATATGCTCCGTGAAGCAAACTGTAATTTCATCGGTCTAATACCAAGAACTGATATTCCGTCGTCCCTAGTGATTTTTAGGCCTATAAGCCTCTGAATGCAATTTACTACAGTATTCTGATTACCTCATCCCAAGTTCTTGAAATAGAATATTAGCCAACACCCTGATAGCCCAACACTTACTAATCACATGGTGATATACAAGTCTAAATCAGATGCCTTTGCAAATTTAAAAATGGACATGAGCAAAGCTTACTGTGGAATCATTGGGACTTCTTTAAAGTTGTGCTCTACAAGTTTGGTTTTCGAATTTATTTCACCAACTTTGGATCCTCAACTTTCGAACTATAATAATTAGGTACCCAAACAGGATCGAAGGATCTCTTGAAGAATCCATGCTATACACTTATTGCTACCTCCTTTATCAATCTAGTTAGTACTTCAATATTAAGAAGATTTAGCTTGAGATTCCAGCATGTACACGTATACCACGCCCAAAATAATTTGCAAACAAGATGAACTTATTTCACAAAAAGGAAGTACAAATAGCAGTATAAGCATATGAAACCATTATGTCAAAGGCAATATTGTCAAACTTCTACCATTTTCTCCCATAAGAACATACAATTCACTGGGTCAGTGTACTTAGCCCCACCAACAAGGCTTCGTAATTACACTTCTAGATAATCATCATTGTGGACACAAAGGCAATCACAATTAATATTATTGTCAGTAGTCAACATGTACAGCCTCATTGATAAGGGCTATGAATTCAACTTTCTCATGTTAGATATATGGGATAACAATGATCAAACTGCATCTTTCACATATTCATTCACTACCGTAATAACTTATCCAAAATTATGAGATTTTATCGATGGTAGAAGCAACTTGATACATGGCACTTCAACATTTCCAAAGTGTATTAAATATGGAGCAGAAACAATCTATCAAATATAAAATGTATTAACTTTCTACATTGTTAAAAAGTTCAAATATTCCATAGGATTTATTCGAGAGCATGGTAATGTAGAGACGGTGGTATGTGTACTTACTTCAAACCATCAATGCATCATAAGTTCCTGCTAACGAGCACCATCTGATAGTCATATTATACTGTCACAGGCATTATACTAGTGAGTTGAAGCGATAACTGATTAACTGGATTCTACTTCTTATTAATAGAAGTAACTATTCCAAGTGTGCACTTTAGTATCATCTTACAGGTTCAATATTCTTAACCACTCTAAGAACATACAAGCACAAGGGTAATACCTAGACCTTCTCCAACACAAAGGAAGTACAAACAGCTGCACAAGCATATAAAACCATCATGCCAAAGGCAACATTGTCAAATTTTACCGATTTCTCTTATAAAAACATATGGTTCGTTGGGTCAGCATACTTAGCTCCACAGACGAGGGCTCGTAATTTCACATTAGAATAATTACCATTTGCGGGCGCGGAGGCAACCATAGGCAACAATAATTTTCCGTAGTGAACATGCATAGCCCCATTGACAAGAACTCGTAATTTTACATCGAGATAATTACCATTTGCAGCGCAGAGGCAACCATAAGTAACAGTATTTTAAGTTGAACACGCATAGCCCCATTGACAAGGGCTATGAATCCAACTTTCTCCAATTAGACATGAGGAACAACAACTGGTCAAACTGTATCTTTCACATTCGTTCACTATACAATAGCTGATTCAAAATCATGAGATTCCAACGGTAAAAGCAACTTGATACATGACACTTCCAACATCTCCAAAATGTATTGAATTTGAAGCAGAAATAACATATCAAATATGTGTCATATAAAAAAATATAACATATTAATTTTTAACATCATACAAAACTTTCAATATCCCATAGGGTTGCTTCGAAAGCATGGTAATGTGAAGAACTTGGTATGTATACTTGCCATAAACCGTCCATGTATCACAAATTACGGCTGAGAGAACACCATCTAATAATCATCTAATACCATCACAAGCATTATACTACTGAGTTGAACCAGCAACTGATTAACTGGATTGCAGTTCTTGCTAATAAAAGCAAGTACTCCAAGTGTGCACTTTTGCATCACCATTACAAGTTCAGTAATGTTTCCCCCGGTTATACTTATTTCACTTAATCAACCACTCTGAGAACATACAAGCACGAGCGCACTAACCCAGACCATCTCCAACACGTGCCTATGAATAAAAAATCATACCTGTGCTTTGGATATAGACGTGCACCTCCACTTGATCGAAGTTACTAAAGCAGCCAATAGAGTTCATGCTGGTTTGTTTTTATGGTAGTGTACCACGGGTGTAAGTGTCTTGCTGCCTTACTCATAAACAGAATAGTAGCAGCTAGGTATAACAAATTGGTGCAGACAATTTATTATTAGAAGTTCATAAAAAGAGAGATGCCTGAGTCTAGAATCAACCAACTATTTTGGTTAGATATCTTGATGATTTAGCTGGACAACTTCATATCCAAGAGGCACTAGGCAGTGTCAAAATATAACCCTTTAAGTGGTGGTAAAATTAGGAACATCTGCACCCATATTAGCTCACACACAAAACCATTAGTAGCACACGGAATTGTAGTAGGCATTGAAATCGAGCTAAAGTTCATGCTAATGCATAGAAATCATGTACTGTGTATGAGTTCACCCACACGATACTATTGAATAAGCCGATTAATAAAAACCAATTCCGTACACTTACTGGATTCCTGCGCTAAAACCCAAGAAAAGGAAATTGTATAAATCTCAAGTCACAAATTACCTCTGCAGCCACTGGTTCATGCCAGCTCAGATGTTTGCAGTGAAAGTGTGTTTTGAACAAGCCGAGGTTGGTGGACTTATAAGTGATCACTAAGGCTATTTGATACAGGGATACTTCAAGAAAATTGACACTACCACTCCCCTTGTAACAGAACTATGGGGTTTGTGAGATGGATTATCATAGCAACTAATTTAAACATCAAAAAGCTTATCATATATTTGGCTGCCAAAGCCATTGTAGGTAGTAAAGTAACAGATTGTCTTCTTGGAAGATTGATAGATATGCAAGCATTCTTGCCAAAAAAGGTGTTGTTGCCTCAACTTACCATTCATGTACTTTTTTTTTTATCACCTATAGACCGTACTAAGGTAAGGCTCCAAGCTAATACCACTGGCGTTAGATACCCAAGACTTATCTGTAGTGTATTTTAATAGTAAAAGCATATAGTTTTCCAACAAAAAAGAAAGAAAAAAACATGAAAAAATTGTAAGCTCGGGTTAAACAGACTCAACTCGCATCGTGTTCATGAACCTTATCTGGCGTCTCTGGGCAAAGCCTGATGCTCTGTGAGCAAAAATCATCAAAGATAAGTACTTCCCTCATGTGTCTATTTGGACGGCTATGGAAAAAATTTTGGGGTCTCGTTTTTGGAAAAACCTCATTCATGCTAGAGATAGAATGGCAAAAATTATTTGTTCTAGGGAGGGAAATAGGACTAACATATCTCTTTGGTATCACAAATGATCGGACTCATCCCTCATGATGCTGATATTTTGACAGTAAACTCCATCATCCACGACTGAGCCTGGAATAGCCACACCATCCGTACTCTTGTGCCCCTGTACATCTCAAGCCAGATCTTAGACATCCTGATTCCTCTTTATCATAACCCTCCTGACCTGATAAAATCTTCTGGCCTTTCAATCAGGGTGAGTGCGGTCACTTCCGCCTACACATCTTTAATCTCTACCAACCCTACCACTTATCGTGATTGGACTTGGATTTGGAAGCTCCCCATTCCCCCCGGATGAAACATTTTCTTTCGAGATGTTGTCATTTCGGCATTCCTGTTCGATCTCAACTCCCGTGGATCACAAACAAACAATGTCTCCATAACTGTGGTATGCATGAGACTATTGACCATGCCCTACGTTGATGCCCAACCATTCACATGTTCTGACTGAAATTAGCTCCAAAAAAAGCGCACCATCAATATAGACACTTTCCGTTTCGTCTCTGGTGTAAAGTTATGACAAATCTTCATTCCACAATTAGACCCAACAATATCTCATGGCCCACATTCTTCAGTTCGTCTTATTCGTGGTCTGACACTAGGGATGGCAAAAAGATCTGCAACCGGCGGACCTCCGACCTGCTCCGATCAGATAGGAGCAGGTTATTTTGACTTTGACCGGGTCATGGGGCGGGTATGGTATTTTTTTCTGAAATCCGCAGCGGGTTAGGGGAGGGTATGGTATTCTGTCCAACCCGCCCCGGTATCCGACCCGCCCGCGACCCGTGCCCCTTGTATAATTACCCTATGTATCATGCAATCTTAGCCGTCCATCCTTTAGTATATATATGTTTGTAAAGAAACCCTAGATTCTATCTTCTCAGTCCTTTCTCATTCTCTGCCTCGATCAGTGCCTCTCTCGACTTTCCATTACCACGCCGGCCGCCGCACCTCTTCTCTCCCTCTCTGCCGATGGATCCACAGCCGGCCGCCGCCGCTGCCTCCTTCTTCTTCTCTCCTTCTTATCCCGAATCCAAGGTAGCTATAATCTTCTTTTCATTTCAGTAACATGATTCTAGCCTATATTCTTCTTATCATTTCTGTTGAGCATCCATCCAAATTAGGTTATTTTTCTGTTGAATCAAGGGAATTAGCCTATATTCTTCTTGTAATACATGTTTAAGGAGTAAAAATGAATTATGCCAAACCAAGTGGAACGGGGCGGGGCAGGTTGGTGTGGGTTTATAGTGCTTCATGGAAGGCCGGGGCGGATCGGGGCGGGGGCGGGTTTTCCAACTGCCCTTAGGATCGGATATGGTGTTGTTCATAAATGACCCGGTGGCGGGGCGGGGCGGGGCGGGGCGGGGCGGGGCGAGGGTTCAGGACTAGCGGGGCGGGTTCGGATTTTATAAGATCCGCATCCGACCCGCCCCATTGCCATCCCTATCTGACACAATAGAAACAAACTTGCCATCCTTTAGACTCAGTTCCCAACCCAACAGAATACTATGTGTGAGACTACGAGCTTAGCATAAACCACGTGAACAATCCCCGCGCTGGGTCTATATTAAACAAATTAAATGGAACCCTCCCCCGGAAGGATGTGTCAAACTTAACATGGATGGAAGTGTAACCAAATGCAAATATTGAGCTCGAGCGGCCGCTATCATTCGTAACTCGAGCAGTAAATGGATCTTAGGTTGCTCTAGAAAGCTCGCGACCCAAAACAGCCACACCGCTGAATGATGATGGGCTATTCGAGATGGTCTCAATCTCGCATGACAAAACAATCATCGACAAGTTATTTTGGAGGTCGACGACATAAGTGTGGTCCAATTTTTGTTACATGATAACCCCAGTCCCGCTATTTGACATTTTAATTCTTGATTGCAGGGCTCTACTTAAACGTCCTTGGCAGGTTCTTGTTTCTCATACCTATTGTGAGGATCAAATGGCTAAGCATGCGGGTGATCAGCATCATCCAAATTATATATGACAGCATGAGCCATTCTTTTTGTTAAATCTGTAGCATAAAGATTTCTTTATCGGGAGAGTCACCACACTCTGTAACTCTTAATTAAATGAAATCATCTTGTTCTAAGGAAAAAAAAAATAGCGTAATTTACGGTCCGGTGAAATTTACAAAACTCGTCCGTATCCAAGCCCGCAGGTGTCACCCGGAGCAACCCACCACATCCTTAGGGCAAAATCACGCTTCGCAGTTCACACACACCACTGGCACAGTCGCACACACTTCTCTCGCCTTCCGTTACCCCTAATAAACCCTTCTCTGTCTGTCTCTTTCACTCGAGAGCTATCAAACCCTAGTCTCTGCACCTACAGCGAACACAATGGCTGCTCCCTTTGATTACGAAGACGGGCCACAACACCCAGCCTCCGCCGCCGCCTACGACCCGAACTACGTGCCGGACTCGGTGAAATCATTCGTGTCGCACCTGTACCGGTACATCCGGGACAAGAACGTGTACGAAATCCACCAGATGTACGAGACCTCCTTCCAGACCCTGAGCGACCGCCACTTCAAGGACACCCCGTGGCCCTCGGTCGACGCCGTGGCGCCCTACGTCGACAACGATCATGTCTTTTGCCTCCTCTACCGCGAGATGTGGTTCCGCCACCTCTACGCGCGCCTCTCGCCCACGCTCCGCCAGCGGATCGACTCGTGGGACAACTACTGCAGCCTCTTTCAGGTATGCCATCGTCTTAACTATTTTTTGAATTGAGCTCGTATTTTGGTTAAAGTATCGCTTGGCAGTTCAAATTAGGTTGTAACAATTAGTAAAGTCAATGTTCGCTTTTTGTAATTAGAATGATTGGTAATGCCACCTCTGTTTTTGCAAATTTTGCCACCTTTGAAGTGTTCGTTTTTCATTAGAGTGTCGCTCGACATGTCAGACTAGGTTAAAAACAATTAGTGTTTATCCAGCAGCTGTTAATTTTGTAAGTTGTCCCCCTTTGAGCATCTAAATGCTGAATTGAACTCGTGCTTTTGATTGAAGTATCGCTCAAAAGATCAAGCTAGGTTCACCAATAAGCAGCCTTAGTGTTTTCACATCTCGAAGTGTTTTAGTAGTTTGCAGAGAGTCAGTGGGGAAAAATTATTTATTGGTCTCTTTCAGGTATGCCATTTTATAGGTATGTGTTACTCTGATTCCACACCTTAAATTTTAAGTACTAAGAATTGGAGACAGTATATTGAGCTCTTAGTTAGATAGGAGTAACAATTGTTATATTGTTAATTACTCGCTCCGTTCTATTGTATTTCCCTCTTTGACTTTTTACAAAATCCTAAAATAGATTCTGACCCTAGTTTGACTTTTCAAACGATGCATTTTCAATCCATGATTGCTATTTGAATTCGTATAAATGTTTACGAGGCACTATATTTTTCCTATGAAGTCACAAATATATGACGGAGGAAAATCCAATGAAATGGAGCAAGTAATTCACTAATTCACCAGTAGTCAATGGGGATAAATTGTGCAGTGGTTCTCCAGTATTTCTTTGCGTATGTTAGTCTAAATATCCAGACATTAATTTGACAAGTGAAAAAGAGTATTATAGTGACAAATTGTTGAGGTTTTAACGAGATCAAACATGCAAATGTTAAATCTTGTGACTAATGGAAAAAAAGTAGAAATGGTATTGTAGTATTATATTAAATGAGCATTTATCATGAGAAAAAGGCACATTGAAATTGGTTGTTTACATGTATTGGTTTATTCCATTGTTTAAATATATGAACCTTTAGCAAGGTAAATCGAACAACATTTAGGTTGTTGACTTTAACAAGTGGAAAGAGGATATAATTGGTAATTACTACATTGAATTATTACTACCTGCAAGTTGTGTAAGCTGGAGCCTCAGGAACAACGTAGTTGATTAATTTTGGGCAAGTTTTTAGAAAGGTGCTTATAATTGGTAATCTGTGTTGAAACTGAAAGTCTGTTTTGTGGTTGGTTGTAGGTCGTGTTGCATGGGGTGGTAAATATGCAGTTGCCAAACCAGTGGTTGTGGGACATGGTGGATGAGTTTGTGTATCAGTTCCAGTCGTTTTGTCAGTACCGGGCAAAGATGAAGACCAAGACTGAGCAGGAAATTGTGCTTTTAAGGCAGTTTGATCAGGTAATGAAATTTTTATGAAAGTGTTAAAGCCATATTTGTTTTTTGTGGTTCGTTAGTTGTGGATTTGATATCTAAGAAGCATGGATTCCGGTGCGCGGGTGCGGATACGGCATTTTTGAAAATTTTAGGATACAGGTGCGGCTGGGATACAACAAATATTATATATATATATTTTTATTATGTACAATTAGTATTAAATTTCTAAGCAATTTGGATCTTAAAAAGTGTATAAAAAGACGGAGTGCAATTTATTTCAACCATTCAACAGTAGTACAATACCATCAAATACATAATAACCACCACCAAATAGATCATATATATAACAAAAGTGGCAATATAGCATCAAAGTTTGCAAAATTGGTTTCAACTCCCCTCAATTTTTAACTATTGAACTGTTGCTTTAAGCCTTTGACACATGTTAAACAATAAACACTGTGTAAATTGGTTCCAACTTTCAATTGACAATCCACATCCAAGTCACAAAAGGTAGCAAAGAGAGATTTGAAGACAGAAGAAAGGAAGAGGAGACTTATCTTTGGAGAAATGCTGCCTGAGGTGACTAGACGTCTTCTCGGGTGATCGCCGGTGGCCGCCGGAGGTCGTCGGAGGTCGCGGGTGGTCGCCGGAGGTCATGGGTGGTCGCTTGTTGTCGCGGCTGGTTGCGGGTGGTCGAGGGTGGTCGTCGGTGTCGCGGGTGGTCGCTGAAATCGCTGGTGGTCAGGGGTGGTTGCGAAGAGGCACTGCTGGTCTCTCTCTCTCAGAGTCTCACATTTGATCTGCCCGATTAGGTTAGTTTATATGTTTTACCCATGAGTTGGATCCGCACCCGATCCGTATCCAATCCGCACCCGAAATTCAGAAAATAAAAGGAAAAAAGGGATCCGCACCTGACACGCACCCAACCCGCACCCGTCCCACACCCGCACCCGACGCGTACCCGACCCCGATACTTCCCCCCTTTTTAAGCACCCGTGCTTCATAGTTTGATATCTTGATGCTTACCTAACAATCATCAAATTACAGGGAAGCCAACTTAGTACTAGAATAGAATTGAAAGTGAGAGACGATATGCATGTAAACAAAACAATATATATAGGTTCTACTTTGGAGCATTTAGATTTGAAAGTCAACACATCGATGCACTGTAGTGTTAGGTCTTAGTTGCAAATGTCAATGTAATATGCTAGCCTGAGTTGCGCTTTTGATGTTTTTTCATTTGAGCTTTCGTTAATTATCTGATTCAGTGGTCGCATATATCACTTTAGTATGTGTAGCATCCTTAACTTGGGAGGTTAGAACTAAGACGAGTTTTCATGCTCTGGTTTGTATATGTCGGTGCCTTTTCATTACATGTTTACTCAAGCGTAGATGTTGTATCACAAAAGTGTTGGTTATCTAGTTTCTGATTTCATTTCTCAGGCCTGGAATGTGTATGGTGTGCTGAACTTCTTGCAAGCACTTGTGGAGAAATCCACGATTATTCAGATTCTGGAGCAGGATAAGGAAGGCCTTGAACAGTTCACTGCTACTGATGGATACGATTACAATGGTGGAAGTAATGTCTTGAAGGTCTTGGGGTATTTCAGCATGGTTGGCTTGTTAAGAGTTCATTGTCTGCTAGGTGATTGTCACACTGGCCTGAAGTGCTTACTTCCAGTTGACATTAGTCAACCAGGCGTTTACACCTGTGTTATTGGCAGCCATATTACCACCATTTATCACTATGGATTTGCAAATCTTATGCTGCGTAGGTACGATTTTCTGGTTATGTGTCAGCTTAGTTGCTCCTTGTTTGTTGTTTGACTAGGAGAGATCTCTTTATTAAATTCTGAGTTCTGATATATATATATATATATCTATGTCAAATTATTTACTGTTTTTCTTGTGTGACGTTGTAGTCGAACAATTTTAGGTTATTATGGTTAACAACTGTGGCTTATTGCACCCCATAATTTCCTGGTGGCCATGCCATTATCTTCTGGCACCTAGTTCTCAGAATCTTGCTGCAGTTACACTCAGCCTCTGAACTGAAGGCTGATACAAAACATTCTCCATGACACCCACTAGTTGTGTTAGCTAGTGTTGTAATACTGATACAAAATATAAACAATGTTTAACTTGCCAGGAGGGCAATGAGACTCACATATGCACACCCCTCCCCCTATTTAGAAATCCAAAGGCTCCCCAGAAGATGGAATAGGGAAAAATGAACAACAATAGAAGAAAAAGGAAGTAAAGACAAAAGAACGTTTGTTTTGTGGGTTGCTGTTTCGAGGGGAGTGCAGTAATCTCTAATTAATGTGGAATTTTTTGCACCCCGTCGTTAACATACAGTACGAAGACTTTAGGCTTTTCAACACTGTACGTATGCTTACGCATAGGTCCATTGATGTTTCTGAGGAACATATGTTAGCAACACTTGTTGGAGAGTATTTTGTGCATTTTTCCGTAAGAGTTTTGATGTAGTCACAACATGCATACATTATGGTTCATAGTTTCGAAAATAGAGTCGTTAGCTGCACATCTTGGTACCCTTGTTTGAAGACTGTTATGTATACAGGGTGGACTATACTTGAGACCTAAGTGTCTGCACAAAGCCCACTTGTAATGTGGTTTAAAATCAGAAGTCCCTACCAGGCACCTGTAACCACGATGATGCAAATTGTTTTCTTATTTCCTTTTCCCAACAGGTTAAACATTGTAGGCTGTTGCATTCTCACAATGAATTTTTAATCACTCGCAACTCTATCATTGTGGTAATGTCACAAATCAATCTAAGATGACAAAATGCTATATATAACTAAAAGTTCTTGTTTAAGATGTGGAGCTCATATTTTAGTGGTTTTACAGGTATGTAGAGGCGATACGAGAGTTTAATAAAATGCTCTTGTATATTTACAAGACTAAGCAGTACCACCAGAAATCAGCACAGTATGAGCAAATATTAAAGAAGAATGAGCAGATGTATGCTTTGCTGGCAATTTCTCTCTCTCTTTGCCCTCAATTGAGTCTTGTTGAAGAGACTGTGAACTCTCAGTTGAGGGAGAAGTATGGTGAAAAGATGTTGCGGATGCAGAGGTATGATGACGAGTCTGATGCTCTCTATGATGAGCTCTTCTCATATGCATGTCCTAAGTTCATTACTCCTTCTGCTCCGAGTTACGAGGAGCCTCTTGTCAACTACAATCAGGTGCGGTTTTGATTTTAACTTTTCCTGTGACTTCTCCTAATATCTGTAGTAGTATACTAGATATGTGATTCCTATTTGGCTTTTACCTGAATATATGTGGTTACATCATGTTCTTTGTAAACGATGACTATTCTCGAACTGCCAAATCACTTTTTGATGTGATAATCTGCATGTCTTTTACCTATACCTCTTTATGAAGGTTATCAGCAATGTAGGATGCAATGAGATGATCAGAGAACCATTTTAAAAAAAAGGTCGTTGGATGAGTACGTGTGTATGGAACCAGGAGAGCTAACGTCATTACAGCAGTCATAGAGGTGACTAGGTAGCACACAGTTTCTCCGAGAGAACCGTACTTAGGCAAGATATAAAAATCTTCGACCTATATATCAATAAATGTCAGAAGATAAATCCTTCTTTTTTTCTTTTATGGTGAAGAGAGGGGGGTGGGGAAAGGGTTGTTATCGTGCTGCTTGAGATGTTTCGAAAGCCTGTTTTCCTTTGGCTGTGTGCTGGGCTGCTCTATGGACCCAGAATTTCCCGCCAATGGGGGAGAAGGAAAAAAACATTTTTTTTTTTACCCGTAGATAAGCAAGAATTTTGGTTCCTGCAATATAAAGAGTAAACTAAATCACCCAATTAGCCATCCGAGAACATTTCTAGCAACTACTTAGCTCAAACAAACAAAGAAATGATTCTACACATGGAGAGACCAGTTTTAGCTTGGACAGAACATTTGGAATTTAATTCTTGATAAGAACCAAAGTTAGTACAACACGAGATAAAAAAACTCGATCTGTTATACGCACGAGTAGTATTTTGGATTCTTTTTAGAAGTACGTTGGAATATGCATCACAAACCAATGGAGACAGTAAAAATACGTACACGAACATATGCGTGTATGGTGCAAATGGTAATGAGAAGTACGGAGCCAAAAAAGTGGGATGTTTTGTGTTCCTATTGTAGTGTGTTAATTAATTTACTACCCGATATAATCTTGGTTTCAAGTTCTTTTGCTAAGTTACAATTCAATCATGGTAAGATTAATGCTTAGGGTCAACTTCTTTAAGTGATAATTTGCTATAAATATTTAATCCAATTAAGCATATATATCACTGAGGCCGATAAACATAATAGGATCAAATGTCGCATTGACCTTAGGATTTGGGGGCATATGTTATACAAACCCTAGACTTATGTTTTAGACCATTAAACCCTGGACTTAGCTTACTGTTCTTACCAAATTTCGGGTTGACAGACAGACCCACTGACTGCACAAACAATTGACATATGACCAATTTAATCAGATCCATTTTACAACACAGACAACACACTGGCCATATAATATAACTAATTCAATTTCCAACAAAAACAACTTACCTTTACATTAGTATATAAGTATGCCTCTATGTTAGTATATAAAATATCATCTTCTTCTACCTTTAACCTAGGTTGTCCACACACCATTTCCTCCCCATTTCCAGACATGTTTCGCTGCTGTAATGCCATTACAGTCTTCCAACTGGCTAGATCGTCGGGTATTCTCAAGAGCGTCGACATATATATGGGAGTAGAACTCCTACGTGGAGATACTTTGAGGAGCATTAAAGGTGATAATGAAAAAATTATTATTTTTAGACCTCCAGTACTTTTCTTAAAGCTCCTCAAGTTACTAAAATAGCATAGTGCCCCATTGTATTAAGTTTCTAACACGAGTACAAGCTAGAGGCCGACTGAGACAGATAGTGGAGTTGAGGGAGGGAGGGAGAGAACTAGCATCAGATATGAATATAGACGAATCCGATCCGCCAATGATTAGATCGGATGTTATTACACATCTGAACTACAAGTATACATATGTTTGCTATTTTGATTTTCATACTTTGATTCTCATTATGGATCTCCTTTTCGGAGGAACTTACTAAAGAATCTAACATCTAATACTACTTAAGTTTCTTAAAATTTAACATCTAATACCATTTAAATGAATATGATTAAATTAATGCTAATTCAGGATTTGTAAAGAAAATCCTTATTCACACGAAACTTACTTATTTTAGAAGAAAGTAGATGAAGAGGATGATGTATAACTGGAGAAGAAAATCAATTGGAGGGTGACGGAACAAAGAAGAGAGCGAAAATGGAGGGAGGGACGGAGAAGGAGATTCTGATACAATGAGGTAGAATGAAATTTTCTGATACAATGAGGTAGAATGAAGTTCTCTGATACGAGGTAGGATGACTTATTTAATACCGCGTACCTACTAGTATACCGTTTTGGTTAGGTGTATGAAGTATTTGCTCAAGGAGCTTATACTGTGGGATAGATGGCACTGAATTTTTGCAGACATTGGTGACATGCTTGACAACTCTTCAATATGTCCATTACATAGAATGTTTCCTCTGATTTTTGCAAACACTTCCGGACTTTGCCTTCACGGCTTGCTTCTCCAGATGTTACCATGCAAAGAAAGCATTGTTCCTATCGTTAGTTGAATTAAGTTTTCTTATGAAACGAAAGACAGTCGCGGAACGATTTTACTGAGAGGTTATGGTGTGTCAGTGATTGTATCATATGCAATGTACGTGGTGAGGAACTTTGTGAGATTCCTAACCACGTGACTGGCTGTCGGTTGATGATAGTCACAAAGCTCGACCTATGATTCTGTTACTCATACTCCTATTATAAACTTTCTTTAATCTCCTTTGCCAAAAAAGATAAAAAGCTTGGGAAGGAATGCCAAGACCTTATTCTCTTGTTGATTCTTTTCCATCTATGAAAGTATGGTCAAAGTGCCTTAATGAGAGAATTCTAAAATGTTTGCTCACCTTTTTGCAAATGAATTAAAGCATGTCCATAAAAGTCTATGTTTTCCCTGTTGGATGGTCTATGTATTGTTGAAAGGCTTATACGTTTTTTACTAACCTGTCCACCTCAAGGGGAGCCTAAAAAGGTGATAAAGCATTAGAAACTATATTAATTTAAGACCTCATATTGGCTTTGGAATATTAACTAAGAAGCATACGGTGTGCGTGCGAATTTCGGCATGGTGGGGATATGGCAAACATTCCAAGTATTTAAATAAACAACCTGCTTTATGTTTATAACAGAGTATGAAGTATTTTGTGCCTAAATTAGTGATTGTATGTTCAAGCTTGCCAGACCGAGTCAAGTTTAAATGAGAAGTGCTAAGTGGGTTCTGGTAAATAGTTTGATATTGTGGGGTGAGTTTATTAATAGAGGGGAGCGGTAATCACCGCACACTCCTTGAGTATTGTAGACAGGCAACAACCAGAAAAGTCCCCCAAGAGGAATGATCTAAGGAAAAGAGCCAGGCCATCATCTTATAATTGATGAAACACATGAAGAAAAGTGAAATCCCAATTGAGGGATAAGATCAACCACGACAGCAGATCAGAAAGATTCCCTTCTCTTCTTTCAGCCACACCCAAACCACTGACCCTGACACCTACATGTGCACCCGGTTGCGTCTGATGCAAACAATGGCAATGGAGAGAATTCAGCCTGAAAAACTAGCTATCCAAGGGAGTGAACCCATGACCTTATAAGCCCCAGAGTAGCCCCATGCCTAGCTGATGTGAGACTGCATAATTCACCTCTGCTTGAAATTCTCCAGGCTTTGCAAGGGGGCTAACGACCCCTTGGCATGTTGACCATTGTTCGGACTTCTATCTGTTCAGGCACGTTGACACAACTGGCACTTGATGCAGGATGCACTAGCTGGCATGTGGCGGTTTGATACGAATTGATGCAAGCAAGGGAGATGCATGGCCACTTTAACATTCTCAGTGCCTCTTCTTTGGAGTAGTTCATACCAAGATACATGTTCACAAGTTCTAAACGCTTCCCATGCTCTTGCAGGAAGTTTACCTTTTTAAGTAGGAAGACAAACTCCTTTTGCATGGAACTTGTGTTGCTTTTCCAACTAAAATCTCTAATGTAACAACTTTAAAGTTGTTATCATTTGCTTTGTACGTTTAACTAACCCCTGTTTGCATATTTCGGAGCCAAATACCTTATTGTTCGGGCAAGTCGTGTGCTGATATGTGTGTTCTCTTCATCACCAAGCTTAGCCAAATATTGTTGCTTGATAAGCATTAAGATCCTTATCAAGAATCATGTTACAACCTCGACTCCTCCCTCTTGCTGTCCCTAAGTTTATCTAGCTTCTTTTCGGCAAGTCTTGGTCTAACAGCTAATTGCCACAACCCAAACGGATATGAACAGGGCCACTATTTTCCAGTTATTCATGTATCACCAACAATTGGCATGCCTATCTCATTAAACGAAACCAGTTGGCGAGGTACGAGTACGAGTACATGAAAAACAAAGGACTCTCTGTTTTTGGTTGTGGCAACCAAGGGTTAGACATAGATTTGCCAGCAAGATATGCCTAGGGATAGCAGGGCCTTATCTTAATGAGGAGTTGAGTTTGAAAGTTGTTCAGCGCAACATATGTGCTACCAATGTGATGCTTGACAAGGATCTTAATGATAAGATATTCGACTTTAGTTTTGAGTACATGAAAAATAATGGACTTACTCGTGCTTTTTTCGGTTGTGACAACCAGCGGTTAGACCTAGACTCACCGGCAAGTTATGCTTAGGGATAGAAAGAGCCTTAACTTTTATTAACGAGGAGTTGAGGTTGAAAATTGTTCAGAGTGACATAAATGCTACCAATGTGATGCTTGCCAATGATTTTATTTCGGTTTCGGCTATCCTTGATGAAGAAGAGGACACGAATATCAGCACACAAATTGTTGGATTAATATATGATATGGCTGTGGAATATGCCATGGAGGGGTTAATTTGTGGATAAATCAGATGTTGACAGCTTTGTAGTTGTTGTATTAGGGATTGTTAGTCGGAAAATCAAACAAATTCCATGTCAAAGGGGTATGTCTGCCTACTTGACTTGTGTCCTATGTGCAGCAAGAGCAGGGCAAGCTTTTAGAACTTGTGGATCCTTGCCTGGCTTCCAACATATTCAAAGAAGAGGCAATGAGAATGTTAAACTTGGCTTTGTTGTGCACCAATGGTTCTCCATTGCCCCTATCTGCATTATCGTGTTAGAAGAACTTTAATTTGTAGTCTCAGTGTCTTTGGTTATTAGATGAAGTGATCAACCTAGGTTTTCAGCCTTTAATGACTAGGCAGTGATCAGGTACAGGTGGAGGTTGAAGTTTTGAACCTATGAAGGGGAGGATCCTAAGAGTTCGTATTGTATCAGTTGGCATCACAGACAAGTTGTCGATATATTTATTTGCTCAAAATAATGTTTCCATCTTCGACAGCTTTTACAAGCAAAACTTGAATATTTTGTGCGTAGATATCTGGCTTCGTTATTTGGCATGTTCGCTTAGTTTCTTATTTTTTCATGACGAATATCCTCGTGGATCTTATTTGTTGCTTGGCGAACAGTATCTGGTTGCATGACGTACTTGACATTCATCTCTTGCAGGAAGCTTACAGACTTCAGTTAAAACTATTTCTCCATGAAGTGAAACAACAGCAGCTATTATCTGGTGTTCGGACATTCTTGAAAGTTTATTCAACCATCTCGCTTGGGAAGCTTGCAACCTACATGGAAGTTGATGAACCCACTTTAAGGTTGGATATCAGTTGTGAGTTCTTGGTTTGGTTGGAAGTCTTCCTTTTTTATACCGACTTTCTGAGCTGTGTAAATAATATCAATGCTTTACAGGACAATTTTGATGACATTCAAGCATAAAACGCATGCTGTTGGTTCTGACGGGAAAGTTATCTCCAATGCTGATATTGATTTCTACATTGACGATGTATGTCCTCGGTTCCAATTTAGCTCAGAGCTTAAATTCTGGCCTTTTTGATAAACTTGCAAATGTTTGGCTAGAATTTACAAGGTAGGATCGGCGTAGTCTTGAGACGTTTGGAATTAATTGAAATATCTGCAGTGGCAGTTTTCAGCTTGCGGAAATGTGTGCATTAGATATGGCTTGTGTGCTTGAAATGGCAATTGATATTGTAGATAATGTTTTAGAATGTCCCCAGGAATGGCAGGATTATTGTATTCAAGTCCTTACTGTTTCAGTTTTGCACTGTCATACCTAAAGCTTACACGGGATTGCAAATTGGTCGGTCGTTCTTTATTAGCGCAACGTGAAAATGGAGGAAGAAGGTGCAAAGGACCAATTTGCGCTAATGTGAACTTTTGGGATGTCAATACTTGCTTCTATTTCATAGATAGTGATTCTTTTGTTTTTGCTGATTGGGAACTTTCAGATAACAATTCGTTGGGTACCATAAACTCGGGCCTTGCCTATCAATTTCGAACACGGCATTTAGGTGTCATGGGCTACAAACAACCGAGAATACCATAAGCGGCCTATATTGGCCATACAACTGCAGCATCTGAATCGCCTAATTTTCATCCCCGTAATTAATGACGTCACTATCACGTCAAATATCTGAATCACATCCTCTCTTTACTTGCAGGACATGATTCAAGTTGTAGAATCCAAGACAGCTAAGCGATATGGGGATTATTTTCTGCGTCAGATTGTTAAGGTTTGCCATCTGCCTTTCCTTTGTGACGGGATTGTTAAATTTTGTGTCATATGCTTCATGTATGTTTATTGCCACATTACAATTCTCTCTCTGCAGCTTGAAGGAGTGATGACTGATTTGGATAGGGTAAAGCTGGAATGAGCTCCATCTGCCAGTAGTTCTTGTGATACTTGGAAGAGGCTTTTTGTTCCGTTGGATCCCCTTCTCCCTCTCTTTCTTTTACTGCTCGTCTCCTGGATAACGTGACAGTCTAGGTTAAGTTGTTATATTTCGTTAGGTTATTTTTACTTGCTGTTGTATTTGGGGGCATCGTTGTTAAATCCTTTGGACGTGCATTAGTGTTGTAAATCGGGGAGAATGATCAGATAGAAATGAAATGAGATGAGAGGGAGACACAGAGGTGACTCGAACAGTGAGCTGCGATCCTTCGAATTTCCGAGGGATTCTGCTCAAAATATGTTTTGATGATGTTTGCAACCATGTCTCCATTTGATGAAAACTGAACTGTTACATCATTCCTTTTGTTTCAAATTTGCCATTGCGCTGAGCGGAAGGGTTCCGTGTAATATTACAGAAAGAAAGGAGCCAATGGCAAAGCAAATGTATCGGTTTGAAAGAGGTGGCTTGAATTCTCATGCTGTTAATGGCAATTAATGACAAAAGGGACGTTGTGAAGGCTCGTGGCCCATGTCGTGAATAAGCTCATTCCATGACGGGAGCCGTCCTCATTTACCTTGCTATGTGACATCAAAATTTGTACGAGGGATGGGCAGGCCGGTAGGCCAGAATAGCGTCATCTATAACAGAAGTTGCACCGGGGGATGCTAATCACTAGCATTAAACACAGAAGTTGCACCGGGGGATGCTAATCACTAGCATTAAAAAACCATGGCACTTTCATTACCTTAATTGCCGAAGTAGAAAACACTTTATAACAGTAAAGGCCTAAGCGTCTCTGCAGCGGCAGAGTCAGAAATTTAGTTTTAGGTGGGCACACTTATTAGCTAAAAATGGTTTGCCTATAATACCGTTGTCAATGAATTAGGTCTAACAAACTAAAAACTTGAAGGAACGTGATCCAAAGGGGCACAGGTGGGATTTGTCTGCAACTTTTGGGTAGCCATTTCATTCACCCGCGGCTCCTAGCTGTATAAATACACATACAAAATGCCAAGTTTGGGTTAATTTACACTTCACTGATCTATACCGAAACAAAGGCACATCACACCGCGCTAGAGTGGATGGAAAACAACCTGGACCAAAAGTATGCCACACCGTGCTAGAGCGAAAACCTTTCAATCCTTTTGTCAAACACATGGTAAGCACGTATGAAAAACATAAAAATCGAGGCACAATTTTTATGTTGACTGAGAGAGAGAGAGAGAGAGAGAGAGAGAGAGAGAGATCAAATCTCTAATCTATTTCCGCTTGAGTTAACAGATTCTGGCGATGGAATTGCTGATGGAGGTGGACAGTCAAGGGCACCATGTAAAAGATGAAGCTGTTTCATGGGCAGCAGTAGGGCACGTGCCCCCCTGCGCTCCCTGCTGCCTACGCTTATGAGTCTTTGTAACCCAATGTACAAGATTAATGCCGGAGTCATGATCAGTTCCTTCCTCATTTCTCCTTTCGAAAATGCTTTTATCTCCGGTAATCATGTTACTAATTGCATCCTTATGGTTCATGAGCTTACAAGGCCAGAGTCGACTTAAGAAAATAGAATCAGGGGCCTTTGAAGATGGATATAAGCAAAGCGCATAATAATAAACTAAACTACTACACGGAGTTAACGCTGTATGAGTTTGGTTTTCCTGCTCATATATCTAATATCCTTATGCAATGTGTATCAATAGACTCCTTTGCGTTCTCATTCCACGTGCAGAAGTTTTGTTAGCTATTCTCATGAGAGCTCAAGAACAGACACTATCTGGAGAATAAAATCAGAGAAGAGGCATGGTATTCTCGATGGAAGGAGCACCATGGAATTAGGTCTTTGCTGGCAGGCTGGGTAATGGCTCATTTATCTCTCTTTGGGATAATTTTTGGCTCTATGCGGCTTCACCCTCTGTCTCCAGGATGCTGGTAGTTTCCAAGTGGAACTTACTGTAGGCACTGAAATATCTTCCTAGTCAATAATGTGCAACTTTTTTTTACTAGTCAAATACTTAACCTGATGAAAAATGCGGGTCTAAGTGTAGACTTGGAAGCGTGTCTAATAAGATGATAGGTTCAAGCCAGAACTGGATTGGATATGTAATGTCTCGATTTTTTTTGGACGTTAATTACAAATAAACAAAGTCAGAAAAACCTCAAAACGTCGAAAAACCCTCTTATTGAGTGATCAGAGCATCTAACAATAAGTTTTCAGGAAACAACACTAAATGCTACACCGGTTTAAAATAGTTACATTGTCTCCAATTAATTCTACAAGGAGTTCCAAAATAAAAATATAACAAAAGCTATTTAGTCGTCTCTTTCAATCTATCTGACTATAGATACATAAGGAAAATTCTTCACTAATAAGCTTCTTACATGCTTTATAATTCTTTGCACAACTCCAAATACTGATCGATAACCTGAAAGGAAGGGGGTGAGTATGAAGCCCAGTAAAGATAATCACACACACTCATCCACAGAATACAAAACACGCTATATCGAAAACGGTTCTTGAAGTTGATAAGATACGATACCAAAGTGTATGGCGAATACCAAAACGAATGCACTAACCCTCAATTCAAAAATCAGTATAGTTACAAGATCAGCGGACGATACAATGTCTAAGTAATGAATTCCTTCTTATAGATAGTTACATTTGCATTGGGTCAAAACGTTTCAATGTGTTCAAAACAATTCAAAATTCAGTTTGAAAGGATTTTACTAGTTCAGATAACAATATATTTTTTATTGCAAGAAGACTCTAGTAAATTTCAATTATACTTCAGACAAGTTCGAAAAATGTCTTCAAATAGATCAGGCATCAAAATCCATACAGTTAGTTAGTACAAAGACGGAAACCAGTGGAGCCATTTAGAAATATATTACACGTGGCATTACTAACCGGAGAAACAAGATCTCTAGCTTATCCCGCTGAATTAGCCCACCTTTCAATCTACGTGGGTAGTCAGAAACAGATAAGTCACATACATTGTGACATGATTCACCAGATTACAAAAATACAAAATTCAAATAATACAAAGAGTTTGAAGTTGATAAAGTCATTCTTGTTCATATGATTCTACACAACATAGTTTTATTCAAGGGCAACTTTAACAAACGGATGTGCAAATTCTATGAAAACCCTAAACATAAAAGTTAAAGAGGACTTGGTACATTTTTTTTAATGTCTAAGATCATCAAAAACTGATAATAAACGACTAAGATAGAGTAAGCTAAAATATGCTGATTTGTAGTGTCAAAATTGGAACTTCTCTACTAACAAAAAACTTTCTAACTCATTTTCGATCAAGGAATAAAAGGATTATGATAAAATATAAAACTAGAAGTTTAAAGAGGACTCTGTAAGGATTACATAGTGTCTAAAATCATCAAAAATCAATGACATATAAAGGAGATAAAGCAAATAGAAAATGACTGATTTACAGTGTCAAAGTAGAAAAGTCTGAACTGATCAATAATTTTCAAACTCAATTTCAACCAAGAACCAGAAGAATTCTGATAAAACCTTAAAGTAAAAGTTGAAAAAGACTCTTTAAGGATTTTATAATGTCTAAGATCATAAAAAACCAATTGGAAACGAATAAGATGTAATAAATCAAAGTTGACTGACTTGAATTGACAGAAATATAAGCATGAAAGTGTCCAGGTCTGACTTCGAATATTAATCAGTTAGATTTTTGAAAAACTCAAAACTAAAAAGTTGTAGTAGACTCTTTGGGATTTTCAAAAAGTGTAAGAACACAAAATTTGGACAAAGAACAAAGAATATACAGACTCTTTAAATTACCACAAAATTGGTAAGAACAGATCGCGAATCAAAATCAATAATCAATTTAGCAAAAAGATCAAGAATGCAATTGAGGTTTTAGAGCACCTATGAATTTGTTCCAAACAATAAATCAATTGAGAAAAATATCGATACGTATATTTCTGATGGCATAAATGCGTGAGAAAACATTTTCCTCTAATTGTATAATTACCTCAAAACTTTGATTTTCGCAATCCGATTATACCAAAAGCTCATAAACCAATGCGCAAAATCCAAAGAGGACTTTTTCATGGAATTCTTTGGAGGTTCTTCTGAAGTTTGTTGTTCCCTAGGGAATGTATGTTGTATGTAAACTATTAGAAACCTAAAATAAATATAATTATATTCCTGAAACATTTAGAATTGCAAAATACCCATTATGTTCCAAAATTCTATAATTTTACGAATAGGTCAAACTAAAGGCATATTTAAATTAGTCCTCTAATCCCAAAAATATAATCCACTTTCCAGAAAGAAAAATCTAAATTGGTTCTTAGGATAAAAAAAATCTGAGGTCTTACAGGATTGGTAGAACTCAGGCCACTTATGTTATTTGATGGGCCTAGCCCTATTTGTGGTCTTGCTATGATTAAAACCAATTAAGTCATTTTTTTACTAAAAATTTTATTTCTAATTAAAAGGGAATAGAAATTCATTTAAAAAAGAAATTATGATTAATTCATAAATTAAGGAGACAAAATTTCTCTAATTGAGAAGTCAAGGCCCAAATAAATTTTCCTAAACTAAGCCTACCTCTTAGTCTATAGATAAAGGGCAAACAAAGATAGTGCTCTGTCAAAACTCTGTCACAAGCACGACGTGTTCCAAAAATTGTGCTTTATTTGAACAATACACAATAATCTAATGCCATTCTTTAATTGAGTACTTTCAAGACACGACGATTGCTTTCTTTTTTATCTCAAGTCAAAGAAAAATTCTCCTTCAACATGGATGTATCTATAAGTCAATGATCACCACAGTTTTTTGAGATAAAGCCTCGAAGCCCTCGTTTAAGCATCACATTGACAATCTTTTCAACTATGAAATGAAGACATCAAAGTCCACGTTTCAATATCAAGTTGTTTCAGTCCTTGGATCGTAACCAATTCAGAGATTGAATTAGATGATTCTTTATGTTTCATTTATTGTAAAAATCACGGAGTAGTGAAAACCCTTTGTTTTAAATTAGCAGGTTAACTTTTGTGCATTGTTTTCTGTCTTACAACTTAGACACGAAATTTGTGTGTACACTTTCCTTTATGCAGCCAAATCTTCCTTCACAATATTTTTGCTCACTCCTATCTATTATCCATATATATCAATTGAGAACTGTCTAGATAAACTTATCTAGAATTCCATGCCTTTAGGCCACTTCCCAATAATACCAACCTATCAACTTTTATATGACAAAAGATTTGTGCCTTTCAAAATCAAAGGACCGCTACTTCAACCCTAGCAAGGACAATCCTTCCAAAATTTGGAATCTTATGGAAACTCCATCTTCCTTATGAAATCTGATATAGCTAAATATGTCCCCCCAACTAAATGGTGACACGTGGCGTGGTCAACTCCGAATCGACTAAGGAGCCTGTATCAGAATAGGCTCTAAAAGAGGTGATAGAAGCCTTGTAGGATTCCACTACAACATAGTTCTAATACATTGAGGACATATCAGAGAAGAGTCCTGAATGAGGGAAGAGTCTAGGAGGAGTCTATATCATGAGTAAAGCCCCCGGTACACAGACAAGTTCACACATAAGCACCCAGTGCATTTTCTACTATTTAGAGCTCCACCCTTGTAGCAATGTTCTGACTTTAGCATCAGAGCATCCTCCACCGGAACACCCCCGGTGGTCACTCTGTGTTCTATTTTGCAGGTTCATGTCCAGGCTGTGGTCCCTATCAATATTCAAGCAGCAACATTTTTGGCGTCATCTGTGGGATCGACAGGGAACATGGCCAGACAATCATCTTCCAAGACATCCCCAGTCAGTCGCTCAATTCACAATGGGGAATGGATATTTTGGGCCCATTCCTGATGGCTACTGGGCAACGACATTTTGTGATAGTCGCCATCGACTACTTCACAAAATGGACTGGGGCCGAACCATTGGCCACCATAACAGCATCAAAATGCAAAGAATTCTTTTGGAAGAACATCGTCTGCCGCTTTGGGGTTCCAAAGGTTCTGATCATCGACAACGAGAAGCAATTTGATAATTCTAACTTTCGAAGGTTTTGTGAAGGCCTCTCCATTGACCTCCTTTTTACATTGGTCGCTCATCCCCAATCAAATGGACAAACAGAAAACATGAATCACTCCATCCTTCATGGATTGAAGAGAAAACTGGACGACGCTAAGGATGCATGGGTAGATGAACTCCCTAAGGTACTTTGGGCATATCGCACAACACCTCATTCTGTGACGGACGAGACACCATTTCTGCCGTGTTTTGGGACAGAGGCACTGCTGCCCCGTGGAAGTGGGCCTCTCCATGGTTCGAGTGTTGTAGTTTTCGGAGGCAGAGAACGAGGCGAGTCTACAAGGAAATCTAGATTTATTAGATGATGTACGCGCCCAAGCCTTAGGTCGGATGATTTCAACGAAACAGCGAGTCGCGGGACACTACAATCGAAGGGTTCGAATGAGGATATTTAGAGTTGGTGATCTAGTCCTCAGAAAGTTAGAAGTCTCGGATCCAAAGGCTCTTATCGGGAAGCTGTCACCAAATTGGGAAGGACCTTACAAGGTATCAAAAGTGCTTAGGCCGGGCGCTTACTCATTGGAAACACTTTCAGGGGACCCGATCCCTCAGACTTGGAACACGAAAAACCTACGGAGATACTATCAGTAGTACCTTGCGCTAAGACAAGATACTTCTTTTTTGGAGGGCAAGTAGAATAGAGTTTAGTCAGATGAATAACAGGGATGTATAATTTCTGTTGTAACTGCAGTCTTTTTGGCTAAGTAATGAAGCATTTTTCTTTGGAAGATATTAGTATGATTCTCGACTTTTTGCTCAAGCGGAGGTGTTTAATTCTAGGTTCTCAAGAACAATATAAAACCAGATGCCCGAGCCGCTTGCCCGAGCATCGTGCCCAAGCAGTAAGACTGCGTGTATCGCTCAAGCAAGTATCATCCAACGTGATAGGGTAGCACACAAGTGTTACCTGACATGGCCTAGCTTTAGTTCTAGCCCGAGAAATGGCAAAACCAAGTGGGGGATTGTCGCCCCACCCTGTTTTGTTAATTTGAAATTTGGCCAAGCATGAGTGCGAGGCTTCTTTGCCAGTCCTTAGCTGACGATAAGGACTCGTGTCAAAGTAAAAAACAATGCAAGATATGAAAGACAATAACACAATTGCAAAAATAAATCACACCCTTCCAAGGGATAAAGAAAAACATATCCATTAAAAAACCCCTAGGGGCGATAAAAGTACTGGGGGTACATCAAATGGGAATTACAAAATAAGGGATTAAAGATAAGCTGTCTTAAGATGCAGGAGCATTCCCAAATCAGACACTTTTCTCCTCGGGAGAGGTAACATCTCCAGCTTTGGTAGGCGCGACCATTTCCCCTGATGGTGACTCGAATGTGGGCACCAAGATATCATATAGGAAAAGACTAGGATATTTGGCCATCGACAGTTCCTTGGCTTTCTGAAAGACTTCCTAGAAGATAGAAAGTCCATCTTCTGTTCATTTCCGCATCCACTCTTCCCCAGCGGTACCATCAAGGAATGCCTGAATGGCCTTGTTCCCAATTTCGGCCTTGTCATGCCTTAGCTTCTTGCATCTTTTTTCCAGGTGACCAAGCTTAGCAAGCAGATTCGTATTCTCCATCTTAAGGTTTTTGACCTCCTTGTCAAGTTTGTCAGCCTTGCCTTCGGCCGCTCTCTTATCAGTCTCAGCGTTGCGGGCCACGTCCATCGCGAACCTGTCCTGCATCTGGCTGCTATAGCAGTATGCCTGAAAAGAGAAGATAGATGAAGACAATTATGTGATAGAAGAACATGAGAAGTTTAATTGAAAACTCAAAGAGAATGAAATAATTCAAATTACGTTGTAAGCAGCTTGGACGTGTGCCATAACAAAGGCCTCATGAGGTTGGTTTTCCAGGATGAGTTTGTCGCTAGGCAACACCCCGTGAGCTAGGTGCTGAGCAGAGACATGTGAGCTCGGCATTTCTGAATTGCCTCTCTTATTGGTCCATCTGGGATGAAAAATTAGATCCTTGTCGATAGGAGGATCCTCAACCACGAGCGGAGGCACTAGAGGAGTTGGTGCGCGGCGCTTTTTTGCCATAGGGGAAAAACCTTCCCCTGTACCCTCCTTCCTTTTTCCCTTGGAAGCCTTTTCTAGAAGACCAAAAAAGTCACTTTTTGCACCTTCTCCTTTGTCAGCCATTTCTGTAAAAAGATCAGAGTTAGGTAACATGTTCATAATTAGAAAGAAATGGAATATATAAACATGGCTTTAGACTCTACCTAGACTTGAAGTCCTAGAAGATGATGTTCCTATTGCCAGTCCTTGAGTCTTATGCCCCAAAACAACTTGAGACTCTATGACATGAGTTGGAGGAATAACATAGTGGGGGCAGGAGGAATGAGCCCCGCATGCCGCATCTCTTGATCTGTAAGGGGCTCGTCAATATTAAGACCACCCCTCCTCTTTATGTGATCAATTAGTTTTTTCGTGGAAGCCTTGGGAGCCAATAAGCCTTTCTTTTTATAATCTTTACAAAAATCGTTCCAGTTTCTTGGGAACTCCCATTTGTCGCTTGGCAGCTGAATGAAGAAGTACCGGGAGTGCCAACCTTTGTTGGATTTAGGACCCCCCTTGATCACTCTGACCCCGTTGTGAATATAATACCAACCATCACTGTTGGCTACATTCTTTATAAAGCACACTTCAAGGTATAGCCTCATAAAGTCATGGATCGTCACTGGATACCCTAAAGTTTGTACAAGGTAGATCAAGCCAACGAGTTTTCTCCACCCATTGGGCACAAGTTGACCTGACGCCATTTTGTAGTGGTTGAAAAAGGCGATAGTAAAGGGGTGCATTGGAACTCTATAGCTAGATCTTATCTGACCTTCATATACACTTGTTTCCAAGTCCGTACCATAGTTGGCAGGCTCTTGGAGTGAAAGAACCTGAGCAGAGAAGGGAGGAGGCAAGGGAAATTCTTCCAAAAGCTCGACTATGCTTTCTTTGGTCATCTTGTTCCTCTTCTCATCCACGGAGAACCAAGTGTCTTCATCAAATTTGTCCTCAGCTTCATCCTTGATTTCCCTAAGAGCAAATCTATGGGGAAACGAAGTGCTGGCTTGAGGAGTAGAAGTTCCTACTTGACTCCTACTTGTTGAAGCGCCTACTTGTGAAGATCTACTTTCTGAGTCACTTTCTAAATCATTTTCTGTTAAACTAGTCGAAGGTGACGAAGAACTACTTGAAGATGTTGAAGACATGTTCTAACAAAATCTACGATATTTAGAGCTATTGAAGGGAACTAGATACGTGCCGAATAATAAGAAAAGGAAAGGGAACTTACTTGCTAGAGATGAGCCGAGCACGGTGAAAGTGAGTAGCAGGGGACAAATGAAGAGAGGAACCCAAATATATAGAAGGGAGGTGAAATAATTGCCCCTAAAAGGGCGGCAACATTTAATACACCTGTCTTGTGTGATTCTCGGAGCATAAAGTTTGAAATTCAAATAGTAACCGCCTTAGTTTTGGCGGCTAAAGAACCGTTACACGTGCGTGCTTCCCTAGAAGATTGAGGTTGTGAGATACACTAAGGCCCTTGCCACGTGGTGAGAAGTCAAATGGTCAATGCCCGAGCAGAACCATCCTTGTGCCCGAGCAGGTTGTCCGAGCAGAGTGCCTGAGCAGAACCATTCTACTGCCCAAGCACCAATGGTCCATGCCCGAGCAGAACCATCCTAGTGCCCAAGTACATATGGTCTATGCCCGAGCAGAGTGCCCAAGCAGAACAATCCAAGTGCCGAACACAAATGGTCCATGCCCAAGCAGAGTGCCCGAGCAGACCCATCATTGTGTCCAAGCAGAAAAGGGCTCATTCCTGATTAGACTGCCCGAACAGACTACCCTATCAGGTTGCCCGGGTAGAACCATCCTATTGTCTAAGCACAAATGGTCCATGCCCGAGCAGAGTGCCCAAGCAAAGTGCCCGAACAGGGTGCCCGAGCAGACAAATCATAGTGTCCAAGCAGAATGTGGTCATTCCCGAGCAGGTTGCTCGAGCATGACCAGCTTAATGCTGAAGGGTCCATGCCCGAGCAGACTGCCAGAGCAGGACTTGCCTATAACTCAAGCATAAGGCCTCCCGACCAGGCCGTCCGATCAGGCCACCCAACCAGGCCGTCCGACCAGGCCTCCCGACCAGGCCGTCCGACCATTCCATCCAACCAGGCCTCCCGACCAGGCCGTCCGACCATTCCATCCAACCAGATCTCCCAAGCAGGCCTCCCAACCAGGCTTCCCGGCCAAAGCTCCCTAGCAAATTTCTCGAGCACACTTATTCAAGTATGACATCCCAAAGATTCCCTCTGAGTAACGAACAACGGACATGGAAAATTTGTAGCTAGACTGCCTTTGGTTGGCCGTTACACTATATGCTTCTGGCTGTTCTCTTGGAAGAACCATCAAAAGCAGGGGGCATTATGATATAGCTAAATATGTCCACCCAACTAAATGGTGACACGTGGCGTGGTCAACTCCGAATCGACTAAGGAGCCTGTATCTGGATAGGCTCTAAAAGAGGTGATATAAGCCTTGTAGGATTCCACTACTGAAAGAAGAGTCCTAACATAGTTCTAATACATTGAGGACCTATCAGAGAAGAGTCCTGAATGAGGGAAGAGTCTGGGAGGAGTCTATATCATGAGTAAAGCCTCAGGTACACAGACAAGTTCACACATAAGCACCCAGTTCATTTTCTGCTATTCAGAGCTCCACCCTTGTAGTGACATTTTGACTTTAGCATCAGAGCATCCTCCACTGGAACACCCCCGGTGGTCACTCTGTGTTCTATTTTGCAGGTTCATTTCTCTGTTGTGGTCCCGATCAATATTCAAGCAACAACAAAATCTAATTCATCCTGTGCAACTTCTCATTGACAGACTTCAAACTAAGTCAAGACTGGAGAAGTTCAACATAACCAATGATGCCACATGTTCCTTATGTCTATCAAGTCCTGAAGCTGGTTCACACCTTTTCTTACACTACCTTTGATATCCACCTTATGTGGTTTGGTTTGCATATTGGCATTTCATTTGATCAACCAATTTCTGAACTCTTTTAAGTGGTTATTGCTTAGATATCCAAAGTCAATGCCCCTTCCGCATTACAATCCAAAGTCACAATCTTTATCTCACCACACTTTGTGGTATATTTGGTTACATACAAATGAAATTATTATTCATGATGCTCAATTAAGTTCTATGTCCATTATTTTTAAGTCACAACGCATTTCAAATTTCATCTGGATGATACAACCAAAATATATGGACGTCTCTTCAATAATCAATGAACATTGGCAAGTTTCAAAATTACAAGGCTCATTTCACTAATAAAGTATATAATTGTTCGGCTTTGACTCTTTTAAGCACATCAGGGCATCTTGTGACGTGTAAGGTGCCTAGGCATGCCGGGTCCTGACGGGACCACATGCGAAACACAATCCTCAAATATGTTAAGCGCTATGGTTTTTGGAGGAAAGTGATTGATCTGACTTTTTTCAACGATCTACGAGGACTTGAAAATTTCCTAGGAGTTCTTTGGCCTAATTCTTTAAGACTTTTCCACTGCCATGTATGTTACTTCTACTCTACCAATCTATCCTACTCCTAATCAGACCAAGCATACATAGCACAATACCTTCATAGTTTCGCACATGAAGGGCTTTATAGATGACGCTCTAAGAGTACAAAAAGTCTCGTTCAAAGATTGATTACACTTCGGAGATTAATTGGAAGAGATAGATATTTGATTTGATTGCTTTAGCTTAACCTAAAATATACATGTTTACTTAAGGTACATGAAGGTGTGTGAGCTATGTGATAATTTGTGTTGTGGTGCTGAAGAGGCTTAATTAAGACAACATTCAAGGGTTTTATAGCCGAGTTGTAATCATTTGGTCTATTTGACTTGCCATATGTTTTTAGGCATGCTTACTTTGTTGTTCTGGTTATGGCAAGCCTTCAGGATGACCCAATCTGGAACTGCCACGTACTAACTCATACCTGTTTTATCACTTTGCACATGCTAAGTTCCCTTGAGTGATCTGATCTTGTCACGTGCTGGGGCTGTAGAGGACTGTGTTGCCATGTCAATGTGCCCTTAATTTGAATCTTGACGGTTTAATGACAACCATATTAGTAAGGAGACATTCCACCGTTGCTGGCATTTTTTTCCTTAACAATTGTAAAAGCCTCCAACGGAAGGATGTCGTATTTGAAATTTGTACTCTTAATGATTTCCACGGTCCTTCAGTCTCGTACTTTTTACCCAAAACTGTTAGATTTCTCTATTACTTTCCCATATCCCATAGCACATTTTAAACCCTTATTAAGCTTCTTTAACACCTTTTGGTTGTATGCATTCCAAACCTTGTGACCTAACTTTAAAATTTTCACACCTCCTCTTCTATTCTCATTCTGCGGATACCAGTATTCTCATACCCATTCTATTTAGACCTCATTTCATGGCTCAACATTGTCATAAGCAAATGGGTAGGGGTAAGATCCCACCGTAAAATAGGGTTCACCTTATCTTAGATGGATTTAGACGACGACTTTGAGAAGAAAGTTCACATTGCTACGGAGAATTGTGGATATGCTTTGGGACCTGCCTTCAAGCCAAGTAAGCATCCTCCCTCCACTCTTACCGAACTCTTGAGATCTATTTTCCCTTTGATGCTACCTCTGGTCCTTCTTGGGATTGTTCGAGCAATGGTGTACCTTGGTTAAGAATTGGCCATTCTTCAGGGAATTTTGTAATGTATGGGTGGACCGTGGGATGGACCATTTCACCTCTGACTGGAAAAATATTAGGATTTATGGGCCTATCCCATTCTCGAAGTGCCGCGTTGACTAGGATATGATACTTCTATTGTCTATCCCCATCTTCTGGTGTATTACCAACAATACCTTCCATTTTAGACATGATATTATGTCGGTAATGCTCAGGGATTAAGGTGCCATTGTTGGTCTTAGGCCGATCGACACCTCTACGACTCTTTCCTTAATGTCCAAGATGGAGTACTCCTTCCCCGTTGAGGCTAAATGAGGAGGAAATTTGGGCGATGCGAAGGAGTAGGATAGGCTTATGGCCCTAATGAGAAGATATGCCAGCCCGACTACCAAAGATGAAAAGGTCTCCTTTCTTTTGATATGGGTTTCACGATTCCTGATATGCCCAGGGGCAAAAAAGACAAACAAGGAGTATGATACCTTTGGTTTTGGCACATTTATACCGACGTTGTATGAAAGTGACACTAGTAACTTTTAGACACAGGTACGCTTTGTGGATCATCTAGTTATGACTGAAGGCTTATTTTCCAGACCTTGGGGTGACCCCCGACGTTTTAGCCCACGACCGATATTGTATGGGTATAAGTTGGCTCCGGTGCGGTGCCTCCCACATCAAAGTCATTTGATGAAGCCTTTTGCTTCTTTTACTTCGAATTGAGCCTCAGGTGTGGAGCTATGTTTCTTCGAGTTTTTCCTCTAATTAATACATATTTAATACTTAATTACCGATATACACCATTTTGAAACTTATTTATCCGCATATCACAGTTTTGAAAATCGCTGTTTGAAACCACGATTTCAAGGTAGAAATCGTTGTTTCAAACAGCGATTTCTACTTGATTTTTACCTTAAAGTAGAAATCGATGTTTGAAACCACGTTTTCAAGGTAGAAATCGCTGTTCGAAACATCGATTTTCACCTTGAAAACATGGTTTCAAATAACGATTTCTAAAAGTGCGGTATGCGGGTAAATAAGTTTTAAAATAGTGTATATTGCTAATTAAGAATTAAATATGTATTAATTAGGGGAAAAAACTCATGTTTCTTCCTTTTCCCCCATGTAGGGGGCCCCTTTGACTTTAGCACGGGTGTGCGTCTGCCCCCAAGAAAGACCGGGTCGAGCAATTGTTGATTTAGATGAGCTATTTGTTTGCCAGAGATCTGCTTTTCAGTATATCTGCCGGGACAAAAAGTTGGCCTGGTTCTTAATGGTACTCGCACAATTGTTGTGCCCAACAGTTTGGTAAGATCTAATATCTCCCTTTCCCCATCCATAACACGTCGAATGTTAACTTTGTTCTAAAGATTTTGTGTTTTTGAGTTAGTCGCATGCTTTTTCTGCTCCTTTATTTGTCCATGTTACCCTATGTACTTTGGTAGTTACTTCAATTTGATGAATTGCAACATGAACGGACTTTAACCAATTAGTCTTCTGAAAAAGTATTAGGGCTAATTACGCATATGTCCCTGAGATTAGGGGGTAATTACAGTCAAGGACACTAAGTTTTAAAATATAACATACCGTGACCAAACACTTTTAAAATGTATCACCTGTGTCCATCTGTCAGGGTTCCGTCCAAAAAGTACACTTTTTTATGATGTCATTAATACATATTTTTAAAATGACGATACTACCCCTTGTACTGTATATACTGAATATATTTTAAAATTTTAAATTAAAATTTCAAGGCTTAATTTAAAGATTAGGGTTTGAAAACCCTAAAATTATTGATTTGTTCCGAACAGTTTATTTCATCAAAATTTCTCAAATTTGCATCAATCTGCAAATCTGCAAACTCAATCTGCAAATTTCTTACTGAAAAACCCTAATTTGCAAATTAGGGTTTCAAAACCCTAATTCACAATCTGCAATCGCATTCTGCAAATTCTCATCGAAAAACCCTAATTTGCAAATTAGGGTTTCAAAACCCTAATTCGCAAGCTGCAAATCTCCTTGAAATCCTCCCCCAGCGTCGGCAGCCATCTCCCGTCACCCCACGCTGGCAGCCCCTTCCCCCTTGCCCCACACCGGCGAGAAGTCAACCATCACAGTCGCGATTGCAAAATTTTAGGAACGCTGGGTTAATTATTGGATCACCTCGATGGGGTGCGCCGTTACCTCCATCACTGTCGACTAACTTTGCGGCAACGGGGAAGGGGGAGGGTAGTCGCGACGACGGGGAAGGAGAAGGGAGAGGGTGGTGCGGCGACGGGGAAGGGGGAGGCAGAAGGGGAGACGAAGGGGTGCGGTGGTTGGGGGAGTTTGAAAGACAAAATCTGAGAAATTTGCTGCTCCCCCAATGAGAAAATCTGAGAAAGTCGTAGAATGGTGGAAGACAATGTTCGGCTATTATAACCTCTTTCTTATGCTCTTTGTCCCATGGCTTCACTAGATCTTTTAGCTTGGTGGGGAACTTATATGGATGCTGTTTTTGATCAACCTGTGGAGCATATCCTAGCACGGATCAAGCTTGAGGTCCATTTGCAAGGGGCCCAAGATAAGAGGAAAAGCAAAGAAAATGGGCCAGAGAAACTTCGGCCTAAGTGGATTCGCCCAAGAAGAGGAGGCAAACTGACCAGATGCCCAGCGAGGACCACGAAGTCGATGAGGCTGCTATGGTCGAAAAAACCAAGTTTTTTTGTGGCATAGAAAGTCATCCATATAGCACGATATCAAGTCAGATAATTATCACCATTTAAGGGAACTAGTACAAGAATTGTAGTGGGTGTATTTGAATGATGAAGAAAATAAGGGGATGCAGTGGATTCAATAGGTTGAACTGAAGAACCAGTTAGGTTGTCGCTGTTTGGTGATGAAGCCATGGGATGAATGGCAGAGAGATAAGAAAGAAAGAGCAGACAGTGAAAAAATTGATCCCAAAGCCTAGTCTGTTGATACCGTGTAAAGAATTGAGTTATCAAATTCTGTACTGTTAAATAAGGTTATATACTTATGGGATATATTACATAGAAATTTCAGATTGAACTACAAAACTTTAAGCATTAATCACATATATTTGATCTTCTGCGCCATTTCTCAAGTGATAGGAGCAAATGATCTTTGAAACGATGATTGGGCTAATAACACAAAATAAAACATGAAATGAAAATAGAAAATAAAACCCGGTCTTAAGAATTTTGTGATTGTCGCAGTTCTACTATCTTTATGTACAACATGTTCAGTTGTAATTGATCATATTGCTTTCCTATGTTTCGCTTCAACATTGGCCTTGCCATTATTTTTGTGCATCCGGTACGGCGTTTAAAATCCTTAATTTTTGAAGAGAGTGAGCCTGTGACAAAATGTTAACCTTAGTTTTTAGTGAATAACAGTATATGTCTATTAAGGTTTCGTTTCTGTTACCTGGTCTTAATTGGGTTGAGATGATGTTTGATATTTCCAAATTTGGATTATTAAGGACAATATTTGTTAGATTGACATTGTGTTTGGTCGATCTAACTTTTCTTGGCATTGTCATCTTCCACACATCACCAGTTATGGGTTAATAAAGATTTTGTCCTTCCGAACTAATAGCGTCCTTTTTCTGCACCTTTGCATGTTCATGTTACCCTTTGTGCTATGGTAGTAATTTCGATCGAGGATTTGATATAAGAAGAACAGATTGGAACTGTTTAGTCTTTTGAATTATTTGAACTATTCCTTTCTTAAGTCTTATCATGACTTTGTTGTTCATCTTCCACTGGCGAGCGATTCGACTTATTTTAAACAACGAGACCTCGATTTGACAGTTAATGTAGTGGATATGTATGCATTGCCGTGATAGAAAATGTGAGTGAGCAAGCTACGATCCTAATCATGGGACGTATACGCCCGAAAATACGATCGCCGCGGCAGGCCATACTATCCATTATTATGATTTTGAGTTTTTCATCGTTGCGTTGATTGACTGGTCCTACGAGGCCGTGTGCGTGGACCTGAAAGCCGCAATCCCACTTGTATGTGTGAAAGTTAGGTCTATCGAATCTAGTCTAGTCTAATGCCCCTGCAACCTAACTTTCAACGCCATTCCACATTCCTTCCTTCCCCCAAACCACCAATCTGTCGCTCTCTCTTTCAGAAACAAAAACACGCACAAACAAACACATGTACTATTAAGTTAGTTTACACAAACACACGCAGAGACAGCAGCAGCAGCAATGATAAGGTGCAGAAGGTGTTGCTTGCACAAGTCTATGAGGATAGTGAATATTGTGGTCAATTTTTTTGGAACGGCAATGATCATTTATTCCCTTTGGTTGCTGAAGAAGTGGCTTGAAGGGGTTGCTGATCTGAGCCTTCCTCCATCTTTTCCTAGACCCTGGTACTCTCTCTCTCTGTGTGCGTGTGTGTGTGTGTGTGTGTCGTCTTCTTCTTCTTCTTCATCTTCTTCTTGATGTTGTTCTTCTTTGTGGGTCAAAGAAGTTCTAGCAATAACACTTGCGTATTTCGAAAGTTAAAGTCTGGGAAATACTGGTATTCCTGCAGTATTTGCTGATGGAACTCAGTGGATACAAAAAGGTTCAACCATGCAATTTGTTTGGCTTTTGCAATCTGTGCGTCGATCATTACATTCCATGATGACTTGTTTTGATGAATTTCGGAAGTCCCAAGAAATGAATACATCTTCAAAGAAAGGAGAGAGTCTGGGTTATTAGTCATCACGTGCATATTCCAATGATTATCCACTCCATTATTTAGTTCCGAACTAGTAAAACCTTCTTTTTGCACCAGAAAATAAAAAGAAAAATCACAACTAAAATCGGACAAAATAATAAGCAACGCAGGCAGGCATTTATTTCATCTCTCGGCAATTTTATTTCTCTATGTAACACTTTTTTTGTTTCGCTCATTTGTTTTTTACTTGTATTTCTCAACTAATTGCAAGAAAAGGTGAAGCTGACATCGCTTTTAAAAAATAAACAGGTTCATCTACACATGTTTAGGCATTGGGATTATTGTCTGCTTGAGCACGCTCTCAGGCCACATGGTTGCAAACTGCATCAGCAATACAATCCTTGCTTTAGTATCCTTTTTCATTGATCTGCCGCATATATTATATCGCCTTATTTTTCTCATAAAGCCAAGCGAGAATCAAAACAAGTGCAAGACGTTAAATGCCATCCAAGAGGCTCACTTTGTTGTTGTCGATATCTCAATTTATTATTAAAGCAGATATGACTTTTTATCAATATAACGCATGCTTCAAGGTAGTACTACTGAGCTGTTTGTTGAACAAAGTGCTTACTCTTTGGCTCCCATCTGGAGTCTAACCTTTTCATTGTTTTTTGTTTCTTGCACAATGCAAAAGAACATGGTCCTTAACCAGTATATCAGTATATTTTTACTATTTTCTCCCTTCTTATAGTCCAAGGTGGTATAATTATCTCAACGTTATTCCAATTTGACTGGGAATCAGTAAGTTTCCTCTTGCCATTGCCTCAGCATTCTGTTAATTTTTATTACTTCAGCAATCGGCCAGTTATTATGGGAAAACATCATGCATGCATCAACTGTAACTTGAAATTGTGTTGTACGTGACGGAAAACAATTCCTCATCATTAGTCAAAGAAGAAAAAGACAGAAAATGACTTCGCAACTGTATGATAGTTCGTAATGTTTTTGTTGATTAGAAAATGCTATTTACTGCTCGAGAAGGTAGCTTAACACGGCACGTTTGAGCTAATTTTGTGATATATGTTACCTAAGCTCTAAAAAAGATTTGTTATTGACAATACTGTAACTTGAAACCATATTGTTACAAATTACAGTTGCTTGTCAATTGTCAAAGAAAAAAAGTAGAAAATAATAACAATTTCTGTTGTTCTTTAAAAAATGTCATTAACCGTTCTAAGAAAAGGTAACTTAACGCGGTACGTGTGAGTTATTTTTGGGATACATTCTACCCAATTGACTTATAAGTTGAGATATATAATATAATATATATACAGCCTTAATAAGCAATCAAATCAAAGGTAGGGAGGTACACATGGTCTTCACATGCATAACACCTTTTGGAGGTCAAAATCACCAAAATCACATGCGGTCAAAGTTCCCCCATCAGGAAAATTTATACTCTATTCAGAGCTACCAAGTTGTGACTCTCGTTAGTCGTTACCGTTACGGTAATTTGTTTGTGGAGTTTATCTCAAGTGACCCCTCCAGTTTGTGAGTTTTCTTGGGGGCAGACTTTTTTAGGTGTCATGGCACTCGCAATCCATAAGAAAATTAAACTTTGTAATTGAAAAAGTTGAAATTACTAATTTCGAAATACATTACAATGTCGCTTTCAACATAAAATGCTGCCAGATCTCGGAGTGAAATTAAACGACGAGTTTTGTTGATACTTTTTGTAGTAGTATAAACATAAGAATAGAACCGATTAGCACTTGCATTCATCTCTTAATTTTGCAACCAGTGCCACGGGTTTATCCCATACTTCCATGTCAACAAACCAGTCACTCTATTTCTGTACCAGCAAATCGCAGAACACATTGACAAGAATCATGAGAGTTTCAAGAATTTCATCCTCTTTCATCTGAGAATGTGTCAAACCATCACAATCTCGGCGTTGGTGGCCCAGGTACTACTACTACTACTACTCTTTCTGTTTTTGAACTTTAAGATCAACAAAAGTAACACAAGTCAAGTATCCATCTGAGGTAAATGAGGCTTCCGAACGGTGTACCAAACAAGACCGTAGTTACTATTAAATATATGACACTTGGATTTCTATTTTCACCCTTCCATACCGTAGTTACTATTAAATATATGACACTTGGATTTCTATTTTCACCCTTCCATACCATATCTTAAACGTCACTAGAAATGTCAGTGTTGTCTTTAATAAAATCTTCAGAGGTAATGAGATTGCAAATGCCAAAAAGTATCACCTCACGCGTTCGGGTTAAAGTGTTCAACATGGGATTTCATTTTTTTTTTTTTTTTGTGTGTGTTGCAAACTAAAAACTGGATCGGGAACCACACCAGAAATCAGGCCTGCAAAAGAGAACACGGAGTGACCGCCGGGTGGGGTTCTGGCGGGGGAACGCTCCGATGCTTAAGTCAGAGATGACTAACAATGTAGAACTCTAAAAAGCAATAAAGACACAATGTATATGTGTGTGAGCTTGTCTTTACCTGACGGGGTTTGACCCTTTTATATAGTGGTAGAAGAAGGAGTCCTAGTAGGACTAGGCTTTGCTTAATTCTAATCAGAATCTAATTAGGATCCTAGAGGATCCGATATCAATCTTGGCTGATAGAGTCTATTCTACCCGGTGACTGATATGGTAAGTGTCATATCAGTAATGGGTCAACATGAATTACGTGTCATAACCGCCACGTGTCGTCCGTAGAATGTAGGGGTATTTTTAGCTATATCAATGCATATTCGATCTCCATTGTAGTCATTTGAGCGTCTTCACTTTTCTAGTGGGTAAATAGTGACAATCATAAATGCTAAAACTAGAGCTCAGATATATCACTTTTCTTTCCATATTTTTGTGTAGTTGAGGTAATGTGAAATTCGCTTTTCCAGATCAATGTTGTGGTTCTTGCTGTTATTTTCTGGACCGTAGGAGGTCAACCTATGCTATGTGGCTGCATTGCGGATCCACCTAATTTTTCATATTCATTTCTGGCCGATTACAATTCACCCCTACTGGATGACCCTGGACCACGAGAAACAATTGTGAGGTTTTACAAAGAGGGATTGCTGAGAAAATCTTTTCACCAACTGACAAGGATTGGAAGCTGAATCTTTTTCCTTTTGCCTGCAAATAAAAAGAAAAATCGACGTTCAACATTTTCGTTGGACTCCCATTGCGTAGTACATTATAAGAAAGTAATGGAATGGACCTGGTCATCGTGCAACTACATTCAATCCGTTCCTAGTATCGGAGATAAAGAAAAGCCTTTTTGCACATCGATAGGGGCCTAAAGGTAATACTTTGTACTATTTTTAGCACGTACGGTATGGTCAAGAATTACATCAAAGAATTATCGGCTTCCTAGTAGTTTTAAGCCTTTCAATGGATCCCGAGTAGACGTTTCAGCACCCATTTTGTCTTTAGAGCCTAATCTAACATGTATCGGAGGATCTTTAATAATCTTCATGTCATTTGAATCATTCCCTTCATTGCGTGAGGCTGCAGTGGGCTACTTTTCTTAAGCATAGTAAACTCTTTTAAGTTCTTGAGCATTCGACAAACATTGGTACATTCGAGTTGGGAGTAGCCTGGCCTCTTTTCCTAACAAGGAACATAAATCCTTATGCTGGCGAACTATTATCAATTGCCTGTTGGGTGAAACGGAGACTTCGCGTGTCTTATTAGATACCGGATGCATGCATATAGGTTCGAAGTTGGTGAATGAACATACAAAATTTGACACGAATTCGAGCTGCTTATGCTTCAAAAGATGAATGAACTCAGATTTGCTAGCATTTGAAGACAATACGGGTGGCCACAAGGCATTTTAGCATGAAGTGACAAAACATTAAGCGGCAGAGTGCACATTTTCTCAAAAACGATATCCAATTTCACAACCAATTTAACACCCTGAGACTCTCACTGATTATACACAACAAGAGGGATGTACGTTAACAAATCTATACGATATATATATTTGTATTTCGTTGGCATCTTCTACAGGGGCGGATGCAGGAAGTTCAACCGAGGAGGGCCAAAAAGTCATAAAAAAAAAATTAACGACTGACATAGAAGAATTCGCATCACGATTGAATACGTTAAATGTAAAATAAATTGTTCAATTTGACTAATAATCATATAATATCACTATTCGTAGTGATTTATTTAACCTGGTAAAGTTAGTCAACAACAAACTACTAATCTTGCATGAAGGAAACTTAACTCTTATTGTATATATGTATTACTAGTGCGCTTACCAATTGTATGATAACAATAGTCACGTATAACATATTATAAGAATTTAAATTAAAGAAGAAAAATAATAACTCATCTTGATCTATTAGTATTTTCTTTATAATCTGGAGATTTAAAATTTTAAAAAATGAAAATGGACAAAGGAACGAGGAAGATAAAGACTAGTTACGACGGCGGGTGGCACAAAAATTAAAAACATAACAAAATTGAAACTCTAATACATTCATTTATAATATAGTGACATTTTAGTAAAATATTTTAAACATAATTACCCATTATTTAAAACAACAAAAAAAAATTTCTCAAAACTTTGGTGGGTGGGAAGGGGGGGTGCCATGCCCCCCCCCCCCCCCTGCTTGTGCTCCGCCACTGATCTTCTATGCCTCCCAAACCCCAACTCCTATTTTTTAAAATTTTTATAATTTTAAAATAGAGCTTAATAGGTGTTAAATTTTTATTGGCTACAAAATAGCTTTCAACTCCTTGAACTCTAATCAGCCAACTTCATGATCATTATTCTTCAATTTCATAATTAATTAATACAATTTTTGTGCATAGCACAAAATTTTAAGTAACACTCTTCCTAGAGTATCTCCATCTGCACCATCTGCACCTGGCCCTTGGATACTCTATAATTTAGTCCAAACCACTTGAGCGAAGGTTCATGTTTAGATGTGTTGAGGGTTTTTGGGTCCGGGTCGAAGATGATTAGCCGATGGAAAATATTAGTGGTTGAGGTAATCTCACATTGTCACATGTTGGTCACAAATCACAATGTGAGCAAAAAGTTTCACACTTCTGGGAACTTTATCTTGATGTTTAGCCCAAAGTGTTAGGTTTATAGGAGAGTTTAAGTATCGTTAGGTTGATTACCAAAAAAAAAAAAAGTATCGTTAGGTTTATAGGAGAGTTCGAGCCTTTGAAGGAACGAAGATGTGTGTGATAATATAATTAAATATAGACCAAAACAGACTAAAATTAGAGTTGACTTATTTAATATTTATCACTTATTTTTAAGTGAGATAGATTGACAAAAGTTATTGGACAAAATTTTAGGTAAAAGAACAGTAACACCACTTTTACAGCACTAGGGCCACTACCATAATCACTTGTTAATGTCGCTGCCATCACCACGATTATCAAGGCTCAGCGACTGTCACTACCACCAACAAACCACCACTGCTGCCACCAACACCATCACCGCCACGAGGACACCGCCATCACCATCACACCATTGTTGCCTTCACCACCACCTCTTGCACATTCGCTAAAACCACTCCTTTGTTTTTTATTCTGTCTATTGTAAAAGGATGAAAATTCTATTGTTGAGCTCTAAAATCATGTACCTTTCTCTGAAAAAAAAAATGCTAGGTAAATGCATGCCAATTTTTAGGAGAGACTATTTTCACCTCTAGTATTTTTATTCACTATTTTATTGGTTGCTAGAGATGTAATACTCGTTACTAAAGTATTTTTTTATAATAAAAAAATTATAAAAAGTACTCCCTCCTTTCCACAAAAGTTGCTCCACTTTGACTTGACACGTATATCAAAGATTGAAGTCATTTATTATGTGTTCCTTATTCTATCTTTTAGAGAGAGGAGATGAAGAAAGTGGATCAAAAGAGAAAATAACTTAGTAGAGTGTTAAATGTAGACATAGAAATTAAATTAAAAAGTGTGACAAGAGAGACAAAAAATGAGTTGGTAAATAATTAAATGTGAAGAGAGAAATATAATTAAAAAAAAGTATAAAAAAAATAATGTAAAAGTACCTATATGATCTTTTTTTTTAATTTAAAAAGTGAATAATTTTATGGATGAGATAATATCATTAATTTTTGTGAAACGAAAGAGTATAAGTTAATATACACACACACACATATATATATATATATATATATATTCTTTAAGGGCAAATGTGGAGTTATTGTCACTCAAAGAAAACAAGGCTAGTAAAGGAACACTGATGTTGACACGTAATGTCACCTTAAACCACGTGCCCTTTCCAAAAGAAAGTCAAACAGCCCCAGCACAGCAGGATTGAGATGAGATGAGATGAGATGGACCCTCGCCTCGACTTACGTGCCAACATCAACTAAACCCACCCTTTAACCAGGCATCCACTACAAAAGCTTATCGCCACGTAAGGGCGCGGCTGTTACACTGGATCCCACCCTTATGTCACTCGCCGCGGCGCCCTGTTCAGCAGAGGTACTTTACGGTATCTAGAGATAAATTATTATTAAAAATATATATTTTATCATTACGATTAAAATTTATGATAATAATTTTTTATTATTTAAAAATAAGAAAAATTGAGTAAAATACCCCTGTGGTTTGGGGTCGTTGTAAAAATACCCTCGTTATTACAAAAATTGTAAAAAGACACCTGTGATGTTCATTTTGTTGCGACCGTTAGAAAAATCGTCCAAATTAACGGAGCGTCATATTCACTTTCCTAAAAAATGCGTTTGATATATTTTAATATATTAAAAAGACAAAATTACCCTCCTTTTTTTTTTTTCTCTCCCACCCAAGTCCCATCTTCTTCTCCAATCCAAGCAAGCCCTAAACCTAGCCCCCAACCAAAACCTTAGCCGCCACCCTTACCCAACCCCATCCATAACCACCACCGCCCATTCGTGCACGGAGTGGAGTCGTCGTGTACTAGATGGGTTCGATTTCGGCCCAATGCCTCGCAAAGAATGTTGACAAAGAAGGGCGACTGTGGCCATTGGGATTTTGCGATGTTGGCGCTGCCTGTTGCGACGACGATGATGCTGCTTGAAGCTGATGCAGAGCCGTGGTGATGGCTCAGACCCGGCCACGGCTACTGCGATTGTGGCGGCGACAATCCGATCTTTCACCCCCACGTCGTCGGTTACAATGGCAGATGGACGGAAGAAATGGCCGAAGCTACGGCCAAGCTCGAGCCATTGATTCCCATTCTTCTTCGCCGCTGTGAATGTGATCGTCGGGGCTTTGATGAAAGGGCTGGATTTTTAGGGCTTGGTCTGGCAAATTGGTTGAATTCGACATGATCAAGCTGTTGTTTGCTGCTGTGATTGTTTTGGGTTTCGATCAAGGCCCCGCCAGCCATTGCCTCCGCCAACGCCATCATCGCCGAACACCGCAATGTGCGATTGAAACCCCCTGATGTCACCATTGGTGGTGCCGCCCCTCTGCTTGAGAATTTTGGCGTACAAAGACAATCTTAAGGTTTAAATATAAGGGTATTTTGGATAAATTTTTTGTTTCGTTACAGAAATCGTCTGTTGCGACACTTTTGCAATCACAGACTTCTTTTTGCAATTTTTGTAATAACGAGGATATTTTTGCAACGACCCTAAACTATATGGGTATTTTGCATAATTTTCCCTTAAAAAATATTAACGACATTTTTTTTTAATACAACGTTACTGCACAGCAGAGGATCCTGATGGACTGGACTCTCCCCTCGTTATTTAAGGCCACAACGGTCCACAAAGTTAAGCAACCAAGTCACGTAACGTAACGTCAGAAAGTTTTGTAAAATATGCAACCGGGATCCTGCTCACCCGCCGACCGGAGGCTGAGTGCACTTGCTCGTCACCTTCAAGGCTCCTCCGCCGCCATGGACCACCGGACCACCCTCTCTGCCTCTCCCACTTCCGGCTTCGACGCCGCCGGCTCCGTGTTCGGCCACCTTGCTCGTGCTCCTGAAGATCCTATTCTCGGGGTAATCCAATCTCTCTCTCTCTCCCCCTCTCCCTCCCCATCTTTGCACACACTCTCTGTTCAGTTGGATTTTTGTCCGTTTAACTTTGTGCGTGTTGTTTTAGCTTATCGCGTAGCTTCTGATCTTTTCTAACTTTTTCTTTCTGTCTACGCTTAAATTATGAATATGAATGAAGTTCAGCGTTGAAGTATTGTTAATGACGTTATTTGAAGTATTGTTAATGACATTATTGACCGTTAGGCACATACTACACGCACTCTCTCTCTCTCTCTCTCTCTCTCTCCTTTTTTACTATTTCACTTTCTCACTCTGCCTTCCTGCTTGCTGAAAGATTCTTGAGTTATAGTTAGTTTGCGGGGTTGATGGATCAAATTTGTTAGTTAAAAGTCTTGGGTTCTCATTTCTTCATTTCCTTCGCCTTCCATTTCTTTGATTATTGGTAGCAATATTTGGATCAGGGCTGTCTGCTTAGGTGGTTAGCTTTCTGTATTCAAGCTGAAGTAGCAAATTGCCGTAGGTGCTCAAATTCGGGGCAGAACCAGGGGTAAAACAAAGTTCTCAATTTTGGAACCAAAAGTGTAAGTAAGGAATTAAGAGGAGAAGCAAAATTTTGTACTCAGGAAGAAGAACAATTCCACCCAGAAGAAATGGGTTAACCCCAGTAGAGGCTGGTACAATTCAATTCAACATTTGTGCATACTAACAATTTGCAATTCAGCATAAAAGCCTTGGGTCTCTCATCTCGTATCTGGTTCCGAGTTGGATCCCTTCAAAATACTAGAGTAAGAAAAAGGGCAAGAGACTTCTAACAAACAACTTATTAAAAGATACGAAGTAATCAAACAAAGAAGTGGAATAATTTAGGGCTCAATTTACTGCATCAAAGCTCAACAGTAAGAAATGAGCAATGGAGAGTTTGAATTATTTTCCTTTTGATAAGTAACAATGTTCTTGAAGAAAGTCCAGAGGGGACCCACCCATGTACCTGAAAACTATATCCAGAAAACATCACCGCAGATACCACCTACTAGCCAACTTAGCATCGTACTTAACAGATGACCCAAGAGGATGTGCTACGGCATATACATGATGTGACTACTTCGGGTTTTCTGCTAGTGGACGACCAATGCGGGTCCAAGATTTTGAAAATTCATAGCGGGCCTTGGCCCGTAGCCCCATGCCAATACCCCTCCAGTTCAGCTACTAATCGTATTTTAGTGATATGATTGTAATGCTGCATAAAATATATCTACATATTGTAATGCAACTTGTAATAAGTAAGGTAATTTTGACTGCATTGCAACGAGCAATGTATTAGCAGGTAAATGCTATTGCAATGTTCAAGTATTAGCTTTAAATCAAGCTGGCAGGCAGCATGTATTTATCGCTTGGCAAAGATGATGAAGCCGAAGAATATCTGAGTCAAAAGGCTGTATTAGATCAATGGTGATGCTATTCCTACATCTATCAGGAATTTCAACTTATGGAAGTTCCCCTATACACACTCATCAAAGGAAACAAGAAAAAAAGAAGATAAAAGAACCCTTACAAAATGGGAAGTGAGGAAGAAAATACTAACTGCACGGCACATAATAATTCATGATTGAGCCATGTAGAGTAGAAAGAAAGGAGAATAAAGGATATTTTAATGTTAAGAAACAACTAAATTGGGAATTATATTAATCTGTTGCAGACTTTGTATAGTTTAGACCTTTGGTAATGAGGGATGAGAACAATTATGAAAGATACTCCAGAAGTCTTTTTTCTTTTCTCTAGTCTGTCATTATGTTGCGAGTGAGGTAAGAAAGTTTATACTTATTAGAGGCTCAGATTGGTGCCTTAGATTCATATATTTTTTCACCTCCATGAAGCAGTATACTTGCTCTGCATCTAAGAAGCACGGATTCCGGTGCGGGTGCGGATACGCGGATACGGCATTTTTGAAAATTTTAGGATACGGGTGCGGCTGGGATACGGCAAATATTTTATATATATTTTTTTATTATGTACAATTAGTATTAAATTTCTAAGCAATTTGGATCTTAAAAAGTGCATAAAAAGACGGAGTACAATTTAATTCAACCATTCAACAGTAGCACAATACCATCAAATACATAAAAACCACCACCAAATAGATCATATATATAATAAAAGTGGTAATATAGCATCAAAGTTTGCAAAATTGGTTTCAACATCCCTCAATTTTTAACCATTGAACCACTGCTTTAAGCCTTTAACACATGTTAAACAATAAACACTGTATAAATTGGTTCCAACTTTCAATTGACAATCCACATCCAAGTCACAAAAGGTAGCAAAGAGAGATTTGAAGACAGAAGAGAGGAAGAGGAGACTTATCTTTGGAGAAATGCTGCCGGAGGTGACTAGACGTCTTCTTGGGTGGTCGCCGGAGGTCGTCGGAGGTCGCGGGTGGTCGCTGCAGGTCGCCGGAGTCGTGGGTGGTCGCGGCTGGTCGCGGCTGGTCGCTTGTTGTCGCGGCTGGTTGCGGGTGGTCGAGGGTAGTCGCGGGTGGTCGTCGGTGTCGTGGGTGGTATAATTATCTCAACGTTATTCCAATTTGACTGGGAATCAGTAAGTTTCCTCTTGCCATTGCCTCAGCATTCTGTTAATTTTTATTACTTCAGCAATCGGCCAGTTATTATGGGAAAACATCATGCATGCATCAACTGTAACTTGAAATTGTGTTGTACGTGACGGAAAACAATTCCTCATCATTAGTCAAAGAAGAAAAAGACAGAAAATGACATCGCAACTGTATGATAGTTCGTAATGTTTTTGTTGATTAGAAAATGCTATTTACTGCTCGAGAAGGTAGCTTAACACGGCACGTTTGAGCTAATTTTGTGATATATGTTACCTAAGCTCTGAAAAGGATTTGTTATTGACAATACTGTAACTTGAAACCATATTGTTACAAACTACAGTTGCTTGTCAATTGCCAAAGAAAAAAAGTAGAAAATAATCAGAGACACGTATTAACTGTATGATTAACAATTTCTATTGTTCTTTAAAAAATGTCATTAACCGTTCTAAGAAAAGGTAACTTGACACGGTACGTGTGAGTTATTTTTGCGATACATTCTACCCAATTGACTTATAAGTTGAGATATATAATATAATATATATACAGCCTTAATAAGCAATCAAATCAAAGGTAGGGAGGTACACATGGTCTTCACTTGCATAACACTTTTTGGAGGTCAAAATCACCAAATTCACATGCGGTCAAAGTTCCCCCATCAGGAAAATTTATACTCTATTCAGAGCTACCAAGTTGTGACTCTCGTTAGTCGTTACCGTTACGGTAATTTGTTTGTGGAGTTTATCTCAAGTGACCCCTCCAGTTTGTGAGTTTTCTTGGGGGCAGACTTTTTTAGGTGTCATGGCACTCGCAATCCATAAGAAAATTAAACTTTGTAATTGAAAAAGTTGAAATTACTAATTTCGAAATACATTACAATGTCGCTTTCAACATAAAATGCTGCCAGATCTCGGAGTGAAATTAAACGACGAGTTTTGTTGATACTTTTTGTAGTAGTATAAACATGAGAATAGAGCCGATTAGCACTTGCATTCATCTCTTAATTTTGCAAACAGTGCCACGGGTTTATCCCCCATACTTCCATGTCAACAAACCAGTCACTCTATTTCTGTACCAGCAAATCGCAGAACACATTGACAAGAATCATGAGAGTTTCAAGAATTTCATCCTCTTTCATCTGAGAATGTGTCAAACCATCACAATCTCGGCGTTGGTGGCCGAGGTACTACTACTACTACTCTTTCTGTTTTTGAACTTTAAGATCAACAAAAGTAACACAAGTCAAGTATCCATCTGAGGTAAATGAGGCTTCCAAACGGTGTACCAAACAAGACCGTAGTTACTATTAAATATATGACACTTGGATTTCTATTTTCACCCTTCCATACCATATCTTAAACGTCACTAGAAATGTCAGTGTTGTCTTTAATAAAATCTTCAGAGGTAATGAGATTGCAAATGCCAAAAAGTATCACCTCACGCGTTCGGGTGAAAGTGTTCAACATGGGATTTCATGTTTTTTTTTTTGTGTGTGTGCTGCAAACTAAAAACTGGATCGGGAACCACACCAGAAATCAGGGCTGCGATGCTTAAGTGATGACTAACAATGTAGAACTCTAAAAAGCAATAAAGACACAACGTATATGTGTGTGAGCTTGTCTTTACCTGATGGGACTTGACCCCTTTATATAGTGGTAGAAAAAGGAGTCCTAGTAGGACTAGACTTTGCTTAACTCCAATCAGAATCTAATTAGGATCCTAGAGGATCCCATATCAATCTTGGCTGATAGAGTCTGATCTCCTTTAGAATTCTACCCAATGACTGATATGGTAAGTGCCATATCGGTAATGGGCCAACATGAATTACGTGTCATAACCGTCACGTGTCGTCCGTAGAATGTAGGGGTATTTTTAGCTATATCAGTGTGTATAGAATGTATATTCGATCTCCATTATAGTCATTTGAGCGTCTTCACTTTTCTAGTGGGTAAATAGTGACAATCATAAACGCTAAAACTAGAGCTTAGATATATCGCTTTTATTTCCATATTTTTGTGTAGTTGAGGTAATGTGAAATTCGCTTTTCCAGATCAATGTTGTGGTTCTTGCTGTTATTTTCTGGACCGTAGGAGGTCAACCTATGCTATGTGGCTGCATTGCGGATCCACCCAATTTTTCATATTCATTTCTGGCCGATTACAATTCACCCCTACTGGATGACCCTGGACCACGAGAAACAATTGTGAGGTTTTACAAAGAGGGATTGCTGAGAAAATCTTTTCACCAACTGACAAGGATTGGAAGCTGAATCTTTTTCCTTTTGCCTGCAAATAAAAAGAAAAATCGACGTTCAACATTTTCGTTGGACTCCCATTGCGTAGTACATTATAAGAAAGTAATGGAATGGACCTGGTCATCGTGCAACTACATTCAATCCGTTCCTAGTATCGGAGATAAAGAAAAGCCTTTTTGCACATCGATAGGGGCCTAAAGGTAATACTTTGTACTATTTTTAGCACGTACGGTACGGTCAAGAATTACATCAAAGAATTATCGGCTTCCTAGTAGTTTTAAGCCTTTCAATGGATCCCGAGTAGACGTTTCAGCACCCATTTTGTCTTTAGAGCCTAATCTAACATGTATCGGAGGATCTTTAATAATCTTCATGTCATTTGAATCATTCCCTTCATTGCGTGAGGCTGCAGTGGGCTACTTTTCTTAAGCATAGTAAACTCTTTTAAGTTCTTGAGCATTCGACAAACATTGGTACATTCGAGTTGGGAGTAGCCTGGCCTCTTTTCCTAACAAGGAACATAAATCCTTATGCTGGCGAACTATTATCAATTGCCTGTTGGGTGAAACGGAGACTTCGCGTGTCTTATTAGATACCGGATGCATGCATATAGGTTCGAAGTTGGTGAATGAACATACAAAATTTGACACGAATTCGAGCTGCTTATGCTTCAAAAGATGAATGAACTCAGATTTGCTAGCATTTGAAGACAATACGGGTGGCCACAAGGCATTTTAGCATGAAGTGACAAAACATTAAGCGGCAGAGTGCACATTTTCTCAAAAACGATATCCAATTTCACAACCAATTTAACACCCTGAGACTCTCACTGATTATACACAACAAGAGGGATGTACGTTAACAAATCTATACTATATATATTTGAATTTGGTTGGCATCTTCTATAGGGGCGGATCCAGGAAGTTCAACTGAGGAGGGGCCAAAAAGTCATAAACAAATTAACGACTAACATAAAAGAATTCGTATCACGATTGAATACGTTAAATACAAAATAAATTGCTCAATTTGACTAATAATCATATAATATCACTATTCGTAGTGATTTATTTAACCTGATAAAGTTAGTCAACAACAAATTATTAATCTTACATGAAAGAAACTTAACTCTTATTAGTATTACTAGTGCGCTTACCAATTGTACGATGACAATAGTCACGTATAACATATTATAAGAATTTAAATTAAAAAAGAAAAAATAATAACTCATCTTGATCTATTAGTATTTTCTTTATAATCTGGAGATTTAAAATTTGGAAGATTGAAGATGGACAAAGGAACGAGGAAGATAAAGACTAGCTACGATGGCGAGTGGCACAAAAAGTAAAAACATAACAAGATTGAAACTCTAATACATTCATTTATAATATAGTGACATTTTAGTAAAATATTTTAAACATAATCACCCATTATTTAAAACAACAAAAAAAAATCTCAAACTTTGGTGGGTGGGAAGGGGGGGGGGGGGGTGCCATGGCCCCCCCTGGTCATGCTTGTGCTCCACCACTGATCTTCTATGCCTTCCAAACCCCAACTCCTATTTTCTTAAATTTTTATAATTTTAAAATAGAGCTTAATAGGTGTTAAATTTTTATTAGCCACAAAATAGCTTTCAACTCCATGAACTCTAATCAGCCAACTTCATGATCCTTATCCTTTAATTTCATAATTAATTAATACAATTTTCGTGTATAGCACGAGATTTTAAGTAACACTCTTCCTGTACATAGCACGAGATTTTAGCTAGTATATACTATTTTCTTGTAGTCGGTGAACTTGACAAGATGACGAGATCCTCAATTTTACCCTTTCTCTGGCTTAATCTGTTACATAGAGTATCTCTATCTGCACCTGGCCCTTGGATACTCTATAATTTAGTCCAAACCACTTGAACGAAGGTTCATGTTTAGATGTGTTGAGGGTTTTTGGGTCCGGGTTGAAGATGATTAGCCGATGGAAAATATTAGTGGTTGAGGTAATCTCATATTGTCACATGTTGGTCACAAATCACAACGTGAGCAAAAAGTTTCACACTTCCGGGAACTTTATCTTGATGTTTAGCCCAAAGTGTTAGGTTTATAGGAGAGTTTAAGTATGTTAGGTTGATTACCAAAAAAAAAAAAAAGTATCCTTAGGTTTATAGGAGAGTTCGAGCCTTTGAAGGAAGGAAGATGTGTGTGATAATATAATTAAATATAGACCAAAACAGACTAAAATTAGAGTTGACTTATTTAATATTTATCACTTATTTTTAAGAGAGATAGATTGACAAAAGTTATTGGACAAAATTTTAGGTAAAAGAACAGTAACACCACTTCTACAGCACTAGGGTCACTACCATAATCACTTTGTTAATGTCGCTGCCACCACCACGATTATCAAGGCTCAGCGACTATCACTACCACCAACAAACCACCACTGCCGCCACCAACACCATCACCGTCACGAGGACACCGCCATCACCATCACACCATTGTTGCCTTCACCACCACCTCTTGCACATTCGCTAAAACCACTCCTTTGTTTTTTATGCTGTCTATTGTAAAAGGATGAAAATTCTATTGCTAAGCACTAAAATCATGTACCTTTCTCTGGAAAAAAAAAATGCCAGGTAAATGCATGCCAATTTTTAGGAGAGACTATTTTCACCTCTAGTATTTTTATTCACTATTTTATTGGTTGCTAGAGATGTAATACTTTACTAAATAGTTTTTTACAGTAAAAAAATTATAAAAAGTACTCCCTCCTTTCCACAAAAGTTGCTCCACTTTGACTTGGCACGTATATCAAAGATTTAAGTAATATATTATGTGTTCCTTATTCTATCTTTTAGAGAGAGGAGAGGAAGAAAGTGGATCAAGAGAGAAAATAACTTAGTAGAGTGTTAAATGTAGACATAGAAATTAAATTAAAATGTGTGACAAGAGAGACAAAAAATGAGTTAGTAAAGAATTAAATGTGAAGAGAGAAATATAATTAAGAAAAAGTATAAAAAAGTAATGTAAAAGTACATATATAATCTTTTTTAATTTGAAAAGTGAATAATTTTGTAGATGAGATAACATCATTAATTTTTGTGAAACGAAAGAGTATAAGTTAATATATATATATATATATGAGAGCTGATCCGTTGATAGCGCTAGCAAAATGAGTTAAGTTGCCCGCGTGATCTGGCCGTCCACTCGCGATCTGTGGACGGTCGAGATTTTTTTTTTGTGTTTTTTTTAATCTGTCCGTTACATTATGTAGCGGACCATTTTCTGACAAAAATACCCTTCACTCCATCTGCTACATTATGTAGCGGACGAGCATCTCTCATTTTCTGACATGTTTCTCTTCTTCTTCCTCTTATCAATACTCCTTTCTCTTTCTCTCTCTTTTCTCTCACAACTTTTTATTTTCTCTCTCATCCTCCATCTCCCTCCCTCTCTCTCTCATGACTCAGCTGCCCCTTTAACATAAATCAAATTTCGAACTAACTCTCCACCTCTTCAGGCATTGCTTCCTTGGCCCAGAATTTGATTTATTCTTATGAGTTCTATTTTTATTGATCATGTGCTTTATTACCTAAGGTATGGTAAGGGTTCAGTTCAAGAAATGGCATTGAAGGCGGCGTGTTATCTTGGTGACACATCAGACGAAGCCAAAAAAGCAATGGGTGATGCAGGTTTATGCTGGGGCTTATTAAATTCCTTGATGCAAAGTCATCTGAAGTTTGAGAAATGGCAGCCAAGGCACTCTATAGCATGGTAGTAGCCCCCAGAAACCGAAAAAGATTCGTGCAGAATGATCAAAACATTGGTTTGTTACTGCAATTGATCGATCCGAAAGAGGCAAATTCAAGTCACAGAAAGCTTTTGCTTTCTGTATTGATGTCACTAACAAGTTGCAGTAGTGTAATAAAGAAGATTGTAAATTCTGGCTACCTGAAAAACATAGAAAAGCTTGCAGAGGCAGAAGTTACAGAAGCAAAAAAGATTGTCAAGAAATTGACAGCAAAAGATTCAAAAGTATAATCAGGGGGCTCTGGCATTCTTGATGGCAATTTGTTCCCTTTCTTGTAAATCGACATGAGTATTTTTGTATTAACTTGACTTCTTTATCAAGTTTTAATCATAGAGATCTTTTTGTTTTCCTTCACCTTGTAGCCATTGATACATCATGCCCCAATAAAAAGCTTGTGTTAAGGAAATTCAGATGGAATTCTGGCACAGTCCAAGCTCTTCAGGCATTGCTTCCTTAGCCGAGAATTTTGCTTCTTCCGGTGGAAAGTTAGTTCGAAATTTAGTTTATGTTAAAGGGGCAGCTGGGTCATGAGAGAGAGAGAGGGAGGTGGAGGATGAGAGAGAAAATAAAACGTTGTGAGAGAAAAGAGAAAGAGACAAGAGGATTGATGAGAGAAATAAGAGAGAGAGAAACATGTCAGAAAATTAACGATAGAAGAGAGAGAGAGAGAGAAAAACAAACTACTGCCTACTCGTCCGCTACATAATGTAGCGGACGGATTTAAAAAAACGCAAAAAAGAGATCTGGACCTCCACAAATCGCGCGTGGACGGCCAAATCGCGCAGGTAACTTAACTCATTTTGTTATCGCTATCAACGGATCAGCTCCCTATATATATATATATATATATATATATATATATATATATTTTTTTTTTTTCTTTAAGGGCAAAATGTGGAGTTATTGTCACTCAAAGAAAACAAGGCTAGTAAAGGAACACTTATGTTGACACGTAATGTCACCTTAAACCACGTGCCCGTTCCAAAAGAAAGTCAAACAGCCCCAGCACAGCAGGATTGAGATGAGATAAGATGAGATGAGATGAGATGAGATGGACCCTCGCCTCGACTTACGTGCCAACATAAACTAAACCCACCCTTTAACCAGGCATCCACTACAAAAGCTTATCGCCACGTAAGGGGGCGGCTGTTACACTGGATCCCACGCGCCCTCCCGCATCAGCCAGCCCATTATGTCACTCGCCGCGGCGCCTGTTCAGCAGAGGTACTTTACGGTATCTAGAGATAAATTATTATTAAAAAAATATATTTTTTATCATTACGATTAAAATTTATGATAATAATTTTTTATTATTTAAAAATAAGAAAAATTGAGTAAGATACTCCTGTGGTTTGGGGTCGTTGTAAAAATATTCTCGTTGTTACAAAAATTGTAAAAAGACACATGTGGTATTCATTTTGTTGAGACCGTTAGAAAAATCGTTAAAATTAACAGAGCGTCATATTCACTTTCCTAAAAAACGCGTTTGATATATTTTTAATATATTAAAAGGACAAAATTACCCTTCTTTTTTTTTTCTCTCCCACCCAAGTCCCATCTTCTTCTCCAATCCAAGCAAGCCCCCAACCTAGCCCCCAACCAAAACCTTAGCCGCCACCCTCACCCAGCCTCATCCATAACCACCACCGCCCATTTCGTGCACGGAGTGGAGTCGTTGTGTATGAGATGGGTTCGATTTCGGCCCAATGCCTCGCGAAGAATGTTGACAGAGAAGGGCGACGGTGGCCATTGGGATTTTGCGATGTCGGCGCTGCCTGTTGCGACGGCGATGGTGCCGCTTGAAGCTGATGCAGAGCCGTGGTGATGGCGTAGACCCTACCACGGCTACTGCGATTGTGGCGGTGACGATCCGATCTTTCACCCCCACGTCGTCGGTTACGACGTCAGATGGATGGAAGAAATGGCCGAAGCTACAGCCAAGCTCGAGCCATTGATTCCCATTCTTCTTTGCCGCTGTGAATGTGATCGTCGGGGCTTTGATGAAAGGGCTGGATTTTTAGGGCTTGGTCTGGCAAATTGGTTGAATTCGACATGATCAAGCTGTTGTTTGCTGCTGTGATTGTTTTGGGTTTCGATTAAGGCTCCGCCAGCCATTACCGCCGCCAGCGCCATCATCGCCCAACACCGTAATGTGCGATTGAAACCCCCTGATGTCACCATTGGTGGTGTCGCCCCTCTGCTTGAGAATTCTGGAGTACAAAGACAATCTTAAGGTTTAAATATAAGGGTATTTTGGATAAATTTTTTGTTTCGTTACAGAAATCGTTTGTTGCGACACTTTTACAATCACAGGCGTCTTTTTACAATTTTTGTAATAACGAAGGTATTTTTGCAACGACCTTAAACCACATAAATATTTTGCACAATTTTCCCTTAAAAATATTGACGACATTTTTTTTTTATACAACATTACTGCAGAGCAGAGGATCCTGATGGACTGGACTCTCCCCTCGTTATTTAAGGCCACAACGGTCCACAAAGTTACCACAAAGTTAAGCAACCAAGTCACGTAACGTAACGTAGAAAGTTTTGTAAAATATGCAACCGGGATCCTGCTCACCCGCCGACCGGAGGCTGAGTGCACTTGCTCGTCACCTTCAAGGCTCCTCCGCCGCCATGGACCACCGGACCACCCTCTCTGCCTCTCCCACTTCCGGCTTCGACGCCGCCGGCTCCGTGTTCGGCCACCTTGCTCGTGCTCCTGAAGATCCTATTCTCGGGGTAATCCAATCTCTCTCTCTCTCTCTCTCTCCCCCTCTCCCTCCCCATCTTTGCACACATTCTCTGTTCAGTTGGATTTTTGTCCGTTTTACTTTGTGCGTGTTGTTTTAGCTTATCGCGTAGCTTCTGATCTTTTCTAACTTTTTCTTTCTGTCTACGCTTAAATTATGAATATGAATGAAGTTCAGCGTTGAAGTATTGTTAATGACGTTATTTGAAGTATTGTTAATGACATTATTGACCGTTAGGCACATACTACACGCACTCTCTCTCTCTCTCTCTCTCCTTTTTTACTATTTCACTTTCTCACTCTGCCTTACTGCTTGCTGAAAGATTCTTGAGTTATAGTTAGTTTGCGGGGTTGATGGATCAAATTTGTTAGTTAAAAGTCTTGGGTTCTCATTTCTTCATTTCCTTCGCCTTCCATTTCTTTGATTATTGGTAGCAATATTTGGATCAGGGCTGTCTGCTTAGGTGGTTAGCTTTCTGTATTCAAGCTGAAGTAGCAAATTGCCGTAGGTGCTCAAATTCGGGGCAGAACCAGGGGTAAAACAAAGTTCTCAATTTTGGAACCAAAAGTGTAAGTAAGGAATTAAGAGGAGAAGCAAAATTTTGTACTCAGGAAGAAGAACAATTCCACCCAGAAGGAATGGGTTAACCCCAGTAGAGGCTGGTACGATTCAATTCAACATTTGTGCATACTAACAATTTGCAATTCAGCATAAAAGCCTTGGGCCTCTCATCTCGTATCTGGTTCCGAGTTGGATCCCTTCAAAATACTAGAGTAAGAAAAAGGGCAAGAGACTTCTAACAAACAACTTATTAAAAGATACGAAGTAATCAAACAAAGAAGTGGAATAATTTAGGGCTCAATTTACTGCATCAAAGCTCAACAGTAAGAAATGAGCAATGGAGAGTTTGAATTATTTTCCTTTTGATAAGTAACAATGTTCTTGAAGAAAGTCCAGAGGGGACCCACCCATGTACCTGAAAACTATATCCAGAAAACATCACCGCAGATACCACCTACTAGCCAACTTAGCATCGTACTTAACAGATGACCCAAGAGGATGTGCTACGGCATATACATGTGACTACTTCGGGTTTTCTGCTAGTGGACGACCAATGCGGGTCCAAGATTTTGAAAATTCATAGTGGGCCTTGGCCCGTAGCCCCATGCCAATACCCCTCCAGTTCAGCTACTAATCGTATTTTAGTGATATGATTGTAATGCTGCATAAAATATATCTACATATTGTAATGCAACTTGTAATAAGTAAGGTAATTTTGACTGCATTGCAACGAGCAATGTATTAGCAGGTAAATGCTATTGCAATGTTCAAGTATTAGCTTTAAATCAAGCTGGCAGGCAGCATGTATTTATCGCTTGGCAAAGATGATGAAGCCGAAGAATATCTGAGTCAAAAGGCTGTATTAGATCAATGGTGATGCTATTCCTACATCTATCAGGAATTTCAACTTATGGAAGTTCCCCTATACACACTCATCAAAGGAAACAAGAAAAAAAGAAGATAAAAGAAACCTTACAAAATGGGAAGTGAGGAAGAGAATACTAACTGCACGGCACATAATAATTCATGATTGAGCCATGTAGAGTAGAAAGAAAGGAGAATAAAGGATATTTTAATGTTAAGAAACAACTAAATTGGGAATTATATTAATCTGTTGCAGACTTTGTATAGTTTAGACCTTTGGTAATGAGGGATGAGAACAATTATGAAAGATACTCCAGAAGTCTTTTTTCTTTTCTCTAGTCTGTCATTATGTTGCGAGTGAGGTAAGAAAGTTTATACTTATTAGAGGCTCAGATTGGTGCCTTAGATTCATATATTTTTTCACCTCCATGCAGCAGTATACTTGCTCTGCATGCTTTATGTTGATTTAGTGCTGAAACTTGAACATTTGGTTTGAACCCTAACAATAGTTATGCTTTTTGTGTTTAAAAAATAGGTCACTGTTGCTTATAACAAGGATCGCAGCCCTGTTAAATTGAACTTGGGTGTTGGTGCTTATCGAACAGAGGTGAGTTGGTTTCACATCCAAAAGCTGCAATTAGCGATTTCATGTCATGTACTTTTGAGACTGAGATGCACAATGCTCAACTTATATTACATATCTGCACATCCCAGATGTGCACAGATTAAAGTCAGATACGCTCCGCCTCAATAGCAGACAGGATTTGGGACCTCAAAACAGTTTTTTAAGCTGTACATCCCTGTGATGTCATGCCACAATTTGGTATGCAGATGTGCTGTCAACTCCTAAGAGCTACGCACTGTGCAGTACCTAGCGAACCCTTTTGTTAGCCTTGCTTTTGCAAGGAATCCAGTACTTTCATAGCATGTCTGCTGCATTGTAAGGGAAAGTTTGTCTACAACTGCCACGGTTCCTATATTACATTTTGGAGGAACTGATCTAAAGCTTCTGAAATGAACTTATTTTGGCCTCTTCTCATTCAATCCATAACAGGAAGGCAAACCTCTTGTCCTAAATGTCGTGAGACGAGCAGAGCACACACTTGTTAATGACAGGTAATGACTAATGTTTTACCCTAGAGCATACTTTTAAATGAGTTTTACCCTAGAGCATACTTTTAAATGAGCATTGGTTTATTTCTAGGCTGTATATTTTGCAGCTCTCGCGTCAAGGAATATCTTCCTATTGTTGGACTGGCTGATTTTAATAAATTGAGTGCGAAGCTCATATTTGGTGCTGACAGGTACAATCATTTCATATGCTTATTATATCAGGATGAAAATCAAGTTCTGACATTGATACAATACACCTATATTGTAGTGGGATTAATATCGTAAAACATCAAGTAATAGAATGTCAATTCAATACGCACACTAGTTCGTGTCGTTTTATGTTTCTACGATATCATATTGTAAGATACATATTTTCTACGATATCATATCGTAAGATACATATTGCGTGGAGTCTAATATTGGCAACTATGTTCACAATTCTTGGTTTGTTTAACTTCCAATGTTTTTTTCTGTTGCAATCACGTATTTTGCTGTCGTGATGCCTCATACTGCTTGATTCTATGTAGTCCTGCAATCCAAGAAAATAGGGTTACGACCGTTCAGTGCTTGTCCGGTACTGGATCACTAAGGGTTGGAGCTGAGTTCTTGGCCAAACATTATCACCAAGTATAGTACTTAACTACTTTGATTTTGCCGTTTGCTTTTTCCATGTGTCGTTTTTTCTGAGACCTCCCTCTGTCTACTTTTCCAGCGGACAATATATATTCCCATGCCAACATGGGGAAACCATCCCAAAGTTTTCACTCTAGCAGGCTTGTCTGTAAAGACTTACCATTACTATGATCCAGCAACTCGTGGACTCAACTTCCAAGGTTCGAATCTGTCTTGTTTTCTACACTTACATGGTCACCTAGACATTTCCTTGGTGACTTTAGGCGCGACTTTTGTTTCTACTACGTAAAATGGTAGCAAAGTTCTTTATTTTTTTTTTTACCATTTGTACTTCCAGAACATGCACTATGAAAACAGGTGCAGGTAGGTGTCTAGGGCTGATTGGTCTAATTTCCAAAGTTAATTAGACACGAAGAGTGTAATATATCTTACATTCTTCTGCTATCCCTAGGCGACAATGGTGTTATATCCAATATACAAAGTCTACAAATTAATTTTATAGCAGCTATGAAGCAAAACCACCATACAGAGATTTTTTACAATTGTAAAACAAGTTTTCCGAGATACTGTTCGTCTGTCCATCTTATTTTTATGTTGGTTGTACACATTGTGATTGATTTCATGTCAAAACCTAGATTTAATCAAATCAGACGGCCTGATTAAGTTCATACCACAAATTCATCTTTTTACTAGATATTCCATTTTTTACTCCGATTTTTCCTTTAATGCCCAATTTCTTCTCCTTGTATATTTGGCTTATAGTGTAATAGTAAACTTTGTATACGTACATCCATTTTTCTATCTGTGGTGCCAAGAGGATGTACAACATAATGTTTTATGTTTTCCTTGTTGGTGAATAACAGGCTTGTTAGAAGACCTTGGTTCTGCACCATCTGGTGCAATTGTGCTTCTTCATGCATGTGCTCATAACCCCACTGGTGTTGATCCAACTCTTGGGCAATGGGCACAGATTAGGCAGCTGATGAGATCAAAAGGGTTGCTACCTTTCTTTGATAGTGCTTACCAGGTGTGTTTGTGAACTCATTAATAATAAAGTAAAAGTGTTTTCGTGTATTACATGGATCCGGAAGACTCCTCTGTTTTGGACCATTTATCCTCGAGGATTATGTTGACGGGTCCTTGAACTTCTAGGGTTTTGCAAGTGGAAATCTGGATGAAGATGCACAGTCTGTTCGCATTTTTGTTGCTGATGGCGGTGAATGTCTTGTAGCTCAAAGTTATGCAAAGAATATGGGCCTTTATGGGGAACGTGTCGGTGCCCTAAGCATTGTAAGTTAAACCTGAATGTGTACTACTGTTATATGTATGCCCATGTAATTCCAAAGCCATGCTTTTGCTGTTGCAAGTATTTAAGAGTAGCATTTACTTTAAAAAGGCTACTCTCTTATTTAAGCTTGTCAAGTTATAATTCTCTTCACCACCACCACCCCAACTCAACCCAACCCCACCCCTCCCTCCAGTTATTGACTTTGTCACACTGGGCCCTCAAAATTTCACAATGCTAACTCTCCACCTCTGTCATAGAAAATTTTCCCTGAAAGTGACTCTAATAAAGTTTCATCATTTCATTAACGAGTCTTTTTCTTGAAAGTGATTCTATTTTGTGCTTTGTTGCAAGCTATTTATTTCATTTGTCCAAGTTGCACTTCTACAAAGATCTGAATTTTTACTGTTAAGATGTGAGACACAGTTGTAGTTGTATGCTTTTTGCAGCTTATTTGCTTGTTCTGGCATTTCTTTTGGTTCTGGTGTTGGGGGGTGGGGGGTCTGCCAAAGTTGACCAAGTTAGCTACATGGCAAGACAAGTTGCAAAACCTCTAAGAACCTTACGAGTAGCGTACAGAATGGAAAGAACCTCAAGGAATATGAAAAAAAGAAACATGAGTATCAGACCTTCAGTTTCTCCACCTTTGTGGTAATGTTTTTATACAATCTACAGGTTTGCAAGACAGCTGATGTTGCAAGTCGGGTTGAGAGCCAGTTGAAACTTGTGATCAGGCCCATGTATTCAAATCCACCCATCCATGGCGCGTCTATCGTGGCTACCATCCTCAAGGACAGGTAATGAGTTATTCACCGGCTTAGATTCTGCTTGTGCAATCGAATACCCCACACCTCGGCACCCTATTTTAGAATGTCAAGTATATGTTGGCAGAGTACGTTATGAAACTCTCAAGGACATGTAATGATTATTCATCCGTTTAGATTCTGCTTGTGCAATCGAATTCCCCATAACCCCGCACCCTATTTTAGAATGTCAAGTATATGTTGGAAGAGTACATTATGAAACTCTTGAGTTTGTGTGCAACTCCTGCAGGAACATGTTTCATGATTGGACCATTGAGTTAAAGGCGATGGCTGACCGTATCATCAGCATGCGCCAACAACTTTTTGATGCTTTGAGCTCTAGAGGTAACACTGTCTTTTACATCTACTCCTTGCCTATTTCTTATTTTTCCCGGTTTGGTTGGGTTGTTGTTCCGTGCTCCCCCCCCCGACTTTGATTCATAAGCTCAAGCCATTAGGTCTGAACCCCAATTATTCACACGATCGCAACAATCTCCTAGGACTTGTGAACATACCATATGATCCATATCAACATGCGTGCCCACAATGGGTCAGAAACACCATTTTCACAAGCTGATCCCTATATTTCTCTTCATGACCAAAGTGATTCACGAAGACTCCAAGAAGAGAACACAAGGAAGAGACCGCACGTGTATGTCTTGCTTGTACTATTCCTTCGATTCACAGGGTGGAACTTAGGGCATTGCAACTTTGATCCATAAGCTCAAGCCATTACGTCTGAACCCTCTTTCACAGATGATCGAAACAATCTCCTAGTATGTTTGAACCTACCATATGGTCCATACTAATATGTGGGTCCATAACGGGTCAGAAACAACACTTTAAACAGCCGATCACCGGATTTCTCTACATGACCAATGCGGTGCACAAAGACTCCGGGCAAAAGATACAGGAAAGAGACCTCAAACATGCATGTCTTGCTTCGATTCTCATGGTGAGACTCAGGGATGTTCACACATTAAGGGTTACGTTTTTGGGAACATGAAACATTCAAGTCTATGGTACCTATGGTCCATACTACATGCGTGTCCACAACGGGTCATAAACAACACTTTCAGAAGCCGATTATCGGAATTTTCTACATACCAATGCGGTGCGCAAAGACTCCATGCAAAAAATGATAGGGAAGAGGCGGCGCTCATGGATGTCTTGCTTTGATTCTCACGGTGGAACTTAAAGGGGATGGTTACATGTTAAGGGTTACCTTTTATGGAACACCATACATTCAAGTCTATGGTGGGATGTGGCATGTGTCATGTGATATGCCTCGTCTTCACTAATGGCCACATGGCCTACAAAGAGCAGAGTTTGCAGGTTCAACCGGTTTCAAGGATGAGTATACATGGATTTCAACGCAAGGTAGATTGGTTGTGAGCTGCATTTGTTGACGTGGCCACAGGGGCGTCTATCTCTTCTAGGGTTAAGAAGCAGTGATCACCTTGATAACCCTTCAAAGTTCTGAAAGGCCTATTCACCAGAGGTCCGCGGCATCCCGATGTCTTGGCCTTGGCATAGACTCAAGGAGCTTTGACCACCATGACCAGGGATTTTTGAGCTTGGAGGCATGGCAAGGCCATTAAGCTTCCTCGAACTCCCGGCGGTCACCTCGGGTGGTGACTTGCGGATGCCAGCCTAAACATGGAAGAAATATTCTTTGTCTTTGGTTGAATATCTTACTCAAGGTGGGAGCAGTTTTATGCGCAGGCGCACCTAAGGCACAAAGGGTGGTGTAAGACGCACGCCCGTTTCTTTTTGAAGCAAGGCGCAAAATAAAAATTAAATGATATGCATTAAACCAATTATATCACATATAAAAAATTCAGAACATGACAATTGAACAAACTTCCAACACTCGAAAAAGTTTTAAATTCCATAACATGGCAATTTAACAAACATCCAACACTAGAAAAAGTTTCAAATCCAAGGATAAATAGTAAATCACGTAATCCTAAGTGAAGATGACACCATCATCCTCATCATCAGTAAGGGCCAAGGCGGCAACGCTTTCTTCAAAGGATTTCATATGCTCCAAGTCCAATGGAGAATTCCTCAACTTCATCTTCTTCGTTTACAAGGGGGATTGAAGCAGTAGATCTACTTAAAGTGACAACCCTTTTATGATGAAGGCCTTACACTTCTCAACCTTGACTTTGAATGGTAAGTTTGGCTTTCAAACACATCGTCAATCTTCATCTGCATCTTCATTAGGCTTTCCAAGCAACCACTCGTTACTTTCTGCGATGTTATTCAAGAGAATAGGACCAATCGTGTGTCATGAATTTTATTGTCGCTTTAACGCTATATTGTAATTTACACACCAAATCACTTAAGCGGCTTGTTTCAAGCCTATTGCTTTTCTTACTATGCAGCTGGCAAAATGATTAATAATCATTATGTATGAATACAACATTCATTTTAGCATAAAACTTTATTATCAGATTTCAACTTGGACTTGCGTGCTAAAAAAGCCATAGTTTCTCTGACAGTCACAAGCAAGGCATTGATAAGCCATTGATAAGCCATACGAAGTGATAAGGACTTACAAAGTGAGTCTCCAAACCTTTATTCCAAACTTTTGCAAGTAAGGCATTGATAAGCCATACGAAGCCCACCATTCTGCTATTCAATACATGAAAATTGTAAGACTAATAAGTGACTATTCGTTAATTTATAAATGACACTGCATACTATAAATCAAAAAAGCCATATCTAGTGCTTTTCTCTCTCTCATTCTTTTGGACATGAGATTCCAGAATAGAGCCTCTGCTCTCCTATACTTGATTCACTTTCAATTGCATCTTGTACTGCCAAATCGGAGTTCAACATTGGAATGCATTCATACAATCCCGTCATAACCCGTTCATCACTCTCAATCTCCGAGGTAGTGTCCGGGGTGGAATGATAGTTACATCCAAAGGGTGATGTAGTTGAACCACTCCATCTACTATCAATAATCTCATAAATATCTTTGCACTTTGACTCATTCCCTTGGAAAGCACTTGCTATAGCATCTTTAGCTTTATCCATGGCCATATAAATGTATCTCATGGAAGGCTTTTCCTCACCATCAACCGACCTAAGCACCGGAATAAGATGACATGTTACCTTTAAAGTATTTACAACATTATTCCAGAATTAAGGAATCAATACTATTTTTGCCACTCTTTTCCCTTGTACCTCCTTTGACCATTTGCTATTGGCCCACTCTTCCGACTTATACAGATTTTTCAAGTTAATTTCCTCTTCATGGATCCTTGACAAAGTGATGGTGGCAATTGCAAATCTCGTTTTTTCAGACCTAAGCAAGTCTCTTCTTGCAAAACTCCTTAACAAGTTTACGACACCTGAGCGATTATGTGTGTGAACATTCAAACAATAACCTTTTGAAATTTTGACTTCATCTCTTAAAGATATCCTCCAAGATCAAGTATATGCGATGAGGAGCAGATGGTATCCCAAAACAAGTGTGGGTAATCGCACTCCAATAACTTGCCTATTATGCGCATAAATTGAGCAATTAAAGTATTAAACTCTCTATTAGTGATTAAGATCGTATAGTTATTAAGACTTAAATTACTTAGACCTTATTTTATGTACAAGTATTGTAATATGCATTTACATTGCTTGAGGCACTATCATTGACAACTTGAACCAAATCTTTTGGCCCGACCTTTTCAATAGTCGTCTCTGGTTTTCGAATGTTCAGAAGCATCAACAAACTCAAGAAACAAATTGCCTCTAGGAATCTTAGCTAAAAAGTTAATCAAAGTCCTTTCTCTCTTGCCCTTTCAACCATCACACATAATTGGAAAACCGATTTCCTCCCACTCTTCTTCATGATTCTTCATCAAGTTACGTGTATTATCGACCACCGCTTTCTTGAGTAGGGTAACTCTCACCTCATGATAACTTGGTGGCTTTAAACCCGGTCCATATTTCCCCGTCAAAGTTCACGGCATTAATGCAACCCCCGCATCATAAAAAACTTGCTATTGCACTACAAGCTCGATTGTCTCACCTCCTTTTTCGCTTCTTCGTTTTCAAACACAGTGAATTGCTTCATCCTTCTTTTTCTCACTCCCTCTTCAAGGTCCATGGTAAAGTACACGTTAATTGAGCCCTTAGCCTTTGGATTCTTAGGAGGCAGTTGACGAGAAATCTTGATGGATGAAATTCCCTTCTTTCCGGATTCTTGAATGCATCATCATCCTCGTGTCCTCTTCATCATTGAGAACGTGATCAAATTTGGGACACACCTAGCCAGTTTTTTCTTTTCTTTTATAGAATGTAGCAAACCCTTTGTCTCATCTTTTACATGTTGTGGACACTCTTCGGCATATCGAAAAATTACTGCTACCTCCAGCAAGGTGTTGCTTATGTCGAAAAACACTGCCCTTTGTTATTTTTTGGCAAAAATTACAAGTGACTGAATTTTTATCGCTCGGATTAGCCATATGTCCATATTTCCAGCTAGATCCTTCACTTCCGCGCTCGGTGTCGACATGTATATTCCTGAGATTGAATTAAATGGTAAACCGAAATTAGCTCAAAACCTTAAACTAATACAAAAAAACCTTAAAGATAGACATTCTACGTGCAAAACATAAGAAACTTAAATTAGTAGATGTAAAATTGGTTGTGAAATAAATATACAATTTAATACCAGTATGAAATCATGTGCGTGATAAGGGGAATAAGTGCAGTACCGGGGTGCCACTGGAAAATGCAGTCGTTGTCCAAATGCTCCAAATAAGCATGTTTTTGGGTTTATGTTTCTTTGTATTAATAATTATACTGATGAACATGACATACCACACCATTGTAGAAGTGTATTGTCAAATTTGAATGCGAAAATCCATCGGCACAAAAGAAGCAATAAATTTCCTTTAGCCAACGCAGCTCTTTATCTTATTTTATGGCATTTGAGGCATTCTTGTGAAGTCCAAAGATTTTCTACTTCTACTTTAGGAATCCTCTCTTGTCCTTCAAAATCAAGCCAGGTATTTCTTCTTCAACTAATGAATTACATAAAATAAACTAGAAATTAGCGAGGACCTGTGAAGAACCAGAATTTGATCCATTCATTGCGATAACATGCTTTAGAAGGTTTTCATTGAACTAAGCAATATACATCAAACCCAGCCAAGCGCAGAATTGCAATTTCATCAAATATCTAACCTGGCAAGTTTATATATGTAAATGGAAATGCTGATAGTTAGATGGACAGACATGGATAATGTGTGTGTGTGTGTGTGAGAGAGAGAGAGAGAGAGAGAGAGTGTGTGTGTGCGTGTGCATGTCCGTGCATGCGAGAGGGAGGAGCCAATGGAGCAGGAGCTAGCGCCGACGGGAGCATCAGCTGGCGGCAAGTGGAGCAACTGCAGCAGCGAGGGGAGCAGCAGCGAAGACGGGGCAGTGAACAAAGATCGACTGAATTTGGGTTTAGGTTTAGAAATTGATCTGATTGATGTTATAAAAGAAAGGAATTACAAAAAATAAAAAATAAAATCAACAGGCGAGATGATCCCACGATGGCATCAATCAAAGCTTCATTGGGCACTTGGCTCCTTGCGCGCGCCTCTTTGAAGGTGCTGCTCCTAGCCCTAGGCGAGGCACGCCCCCTGTGCTGGGCTGCGCTCTCGGTGGGACCTATATGGGACCTCAAGGCCGGACTCGGTGAATTTGCAATGTTGTCGTCATGACTACAACCTTTTGGTTTTCTGACAGACTACTGGCATCTTGGTTTTACCCCATCTAGAAAAGTGAACTTTACTGGTTGATATAAAACATAGCAAGCAACAATGGAGAAAGGGGGTTGGTAAAGAATGGGGGAAAGAGACTTCTTTCACCCTCATGGGGTTCACCATGCATGACGGCCACAAGCACAAAGCTCTCACTATTTATTGTTCAATTAGGGTAATTAAATCAACTATATATGGGAAGACCAACAGCTAATTCTTCTTGTAGAATAAGAAACATAAGCAGAAGGAAGTTATTATATAATAAATACTAAAACACGATAGTAATATGCCACACCCTAGAGTAACCCTGGAGGGCCTGCTTATCAAAAAAAAAAAAAAAACGGAAACTCTAAGAGACCTTTATAAATAGTCATAGTCGTACTATTACGGTATTGTAGCATCTTAACTGTTATTTCTGATTGTCTTTTTATGGTTTTAGTTTCGCAAGGAGATTTGTTTGTAGTACTTATGGTGGTTGCTTTCCCGCTAGTAGGCAGAACCAGCTACCAAAAAGTTTGATATTCTCCAGTTCAATTCAACAGATATATACGTATGTAGATATTTTCTTGCTCTCCCATTCTTCCCAAGGATTTCACCATTCCAACTGAAATCCCCTCTGCCCCTACCGTACTCTGGCTTGGTAGTTTCGACAGCCTGTCCAGTGTGGATGTATCTGCTGACATGCTTGTGACCTCTTTTCACACTCCAACTTTGCATCACTTTTCCGAGATCTAAGCCTAGTGATCAAGAAAACCAGACGAGTTTATATGCGGATGGCCATCTTGGATTGGAAAAGTACTTAAGCTCTTCATTTTCATTTGTGGCAGGTACACCTGGTGACTGGAGCCACATTATTAAGCAGATTGGAATGTTTACTTTCACTGGACTTAATTCGGAGCAAGTCGCCTTCATGACCAAAGAATACCACATATACATGACATCGGACGGGTAAAAAGACATATATCAAGAGTTTATTGTATTTTTGAAGGTTTAAATTATTGGTTGACTCTAAAAATGTCTGATTGGTTGAACGGCTAAAGTTGAATAATCGTATTAGTTGTCTCATTTTAGGTTACATAGAAGGTGGGAAAGTTGTCCAAGTAACTTGATCCACTTAGGCACTTTGAATTCGTGAAGTTGTTATATGTCAATTGTCGTGGTCTCTATCGTGGCATCAATTGAAATAGCCCAGTTGTTATGTTCATTCTTATCCAGCTGCCTTGATCTTAAAATCAGGTTTATAGTTCAATCACGGAGAACTATGACTAGGCCTTCGAGCTTTTCGTTAAGGGAACTTTTTCCCCCTTGTTAAACTCGAGAAGCTATGATGACATCCCAGATAGGAATTGATATATGTGTTCCACGTAAAACCACTTGCACTGCTCTATCGTCAGTATCTAAGGAGTCTCACAAAAACTCGAGTGTCACCACAAGCTGGTGACAAAATATTTAGCGGTGAAAACTGGAGTGCCTTCGAAATAAACCATATATAATCAGGTTTAGAAAGGATTTTAGTCTCTTGTTGTTCTCTAGGATTGTCTGGGTATTCAGATATTACATCAAATGCTATTTTCTGTTTTGCAGCCGGATTAGCATGGCAGGCCTGAGCTCTAGGACAGTCCCACACCTCGCAGATGCAATACATGCAGCTGTTACCCGTGCCGTCTAAGTTTTGAACCACTAATTTTCTTCTCGCTGGAGTAAGCCTCCTCTTGCCTTTTTTTTTACTCTGGTAATTTGATGGCTTTGTTGTAATAATAACCTTAGTTTTTTTCAATAATTATCACCTTAGTTGTATTAGAAGTAAAGGTGAAATGCTTTGATTTTATTGATGAATCAATTGTATTAACTATGAGGAGTCCCGGACAAAATATTCATTCATATGGCATACATGTCTCTCTTAGCGTAGATGACCTCTATGTGCTGTGTTTGGCTGCGGTGAATGTACAAATCAACAAACCAGTGTTTTGTTGGAGAACTATCAGCAGAACAGATTCAAGTATGTAAAATATGTGAGGTCCATATCTTAAACAAACACACAGGGACTGTCAGGAACTGAGTATGGGAACAGTGCCAAATGTTTCACTGTGGATGACGAGTCTTCTCACACGTTAAGTCCTGGGCTATCTCTAACGAACATGGGAGCGTGGGTATGATAGAATTTCAGCCTTTTATTTAATCTGCAGTTTCTGCTGCCAGATTTGGGAAGGACGAAACAATGCTGTTGGGGCCTCGTGCTATGTGGCTGGTATCTCAGGCTTATGACCTTGACCAAAGAATACCATTATGCTTTGGATTTGGTGACTATTTCAAGTCCCCTGTGCATCAGGAAGGAGAGTGCATCAAGGTTATCTTTGTGTGTACAAGAATTAATAGCGAGCACTAAGGTTTGATCACTGAAATGCAACCTTTGATCTCCAAGATGTGTACAAGACAAATCAAGTGGATTTGGGTGACTCTTGGTCCTGGAGGTCCTCGAAGCAATGGGCGTCAATAAGTTTTTTTTTTTTTGGTGCAACTGAAAATAATAAAATAAGCATTAGTACAAATAAACAAAGTAAGCCCTCATTTGGGAAAAACCGGCACTATCCTGCTCTAACAAAAGGAGCACCACATTAGGTGATTGCATGAGATACACAAAAGACTCCTTTTGTTGTTTACCCATCTTCGACAATTGGTCGGCTCAGTGGTTGCCTTCTTTAAAAATATGAAAAATAGTAGAGTTTGTGATCCTAATGAGAAATCTGGCGTCTTTTATGAGATTGCTGAGTGGATGCCAGATGTTTTCTTGACCAGAAATTAGCTAACAACTAGAGATGTCAAATGGGTCGGGTGGCCCGGCCCTACCCGGCCCAAAAGAAGCCCGGGCTGGCCCAGCCCTCTTGTGAACAGCGCAGGCAAAAAAAAAGGGTCTTGGACCTAGGCTTGGACCAGGCCAAGGTTTCACCAAAAATGGCCCTGGCCAGGCCCTAAAAAAGCCTGGCCCGAAATTGTGCCCGATTTTGCTCTGAAATTGGCCCTAAATTGGGCTCTTTTCTGGCCCTAAATTCGGCCTTTTGTGGGCTGACCCATTTTTTTTCAAATTTTGTTTTCCCTCACTTTTTTCCCCAATGGCCATATTTCCTAATAAAACATGTAAGAGTGAAAGAAAGAAAGAAAGAAAGAAAGAAAGGCTGAAGCGAGAAAAGTGAGAGAGAGACAGAGAGAAGGGGAGAAAAAATCTCACCAAACACGCAGTAGGAATGTGTGCTTTCCTTTCGTATTTTTTGATATTATATTATATTGTATATCTTCAAAGACAGTGAATGCTTGAGAATTATAGATCTTGTTAAGAGAACTTTGACAAGAAAGTGTGCTCCAATTTCTCTTCCTTTTTCTTGATTTGGGTTTGGTGAGAATGAGATGTGCTCAGTGCTCCTCTGATTTCTTTCTTCTTACTTTCTCGAGTGTTTTTACATTCACCAGACGAGGGCATAGCTATATCAAGCCGAGAGAGAGACCACGGTCACACCAAAAAAAATTTAACCTTTTTTTATAAATGATACTAACTTTTTATAATAATGAAAATGTCACTATATTGGAACAATTGTTAAATAGAGTTAACGGATACTAACTTTGTAATCGTCATTTTCTATTTACCAAACGTTCAAAAAATGTTACTTATAAATTATAATGTTAGTAGGCCAAAAAAGGCTTGTCAATATTATACCAAATTAATATGTATCAATCTCAACCAATTAATTTGATGTATTCTTGTTGGCCATCGACGCAAATAAATAATAAGGAGTTGGGAACAAAAAAAAATTATTGGGCCCGAGCCCAACCCAAGCCTGACTCTAAATATTGGGCCTAGGGCCAGGGCTTAGACTGGGCCCATATATCCAGATTTTAGGCCGGCCCCGGCCAGTTGGGCTTGGGCTGGGCAGGCCTAAGCCTGGCCCATTGACACCTCTATCAACAACAATCTTAGAATCGGATTCAACCATTATGTTTGATTATGCCAAGAATTTTTGCTTCCAGTGCATTATCCACCCTTGTGTATCCAAAGTAGCCGCAAACCCAGTCCCCTTTATCATTACGTAGCAGCCCACCAAATACTCCATTTCCATTTGTTTCAGCACATCCTTCTGTGTTTAATTTAAAGGTACCTGCAATAGGAAAACTCCACGTGATTATCTTAGGAATTTTAGTAATGTTCATACCTTTTTCTTTGAAAGCAATATCCAGATCTTTTGCTTGATTGATACAAGTCTTCCAAGTGGCTTCTTTAGGGGTGTGGATACCTTCTATACTCTCTTTGTTCCTGTTTCTCCAAGTCTGCCAAAGTATAGCAATAAAAATATAAGGCCAAGGTAAATTAGCAAAGGTACTTTTGGCTTTGGATTTCAGATTTCTATAGAGCCAATCCTCAAGGTTCATATCTTTTTCCTCTTCAATTTGTTCTGTGGTGAACACCAACTTCCATATTTCTTTTGCTTTTATGCATTTTCTCAAAATATGATCGGTAGTTTCCTTGCCAAAACCACATCTACTGCAACTGGGATCAGATGTGATATTTCTAATAGCACAGAGGTTATTAGAGCATATCTTGTCTTGAAGAGATAGCCAAAGGAACAAAATAATCTTTTGAGGGATTTTCAGATTCCAAATCCATTTCCATCTGATTTCAGGCACCTCACTTTCCTCTAATTCCATTATAAGCCTATAAGCACTAGACATGGAGAACTTTCTGTTAGGGTGTTTACCCTAACACACTTTATCCTCCTCATTCACATCCATGGAGATCTAAGTCTTGAGAATATATGGCAGAATACTAGGATTCACAGTCTCCCTAAGTTTGTTGATATCCCAAGTCCCCCCAGATATGAAGTCTTCAAATTTTTGAAAAGGTTTTGGGGACTCCTCTTCCTTAATTAAAGGGCCATCACTACACCACCAGTCATGCCAAAAATCTATCTCGTTACCCTTATTAGCAATCCATTTGGTTCCCTTGATCAGAATATCATTGCTCTTATGGATACTTCTCCAAACATGAGAAGCTCTGCTATTCTTCCTCCAGTCCCTAGGGTTTTGTCCTTTAATATATTTTTGTCTTAACACTTTCACCCAAAGGAGATCTTCATCAGTCACCAACTTCCAATTCAGTTTAGTTAAAAAAGCAAGGTTATTTAATTTGGCCTTTCTTAGCTTAACAAAATGGATTCTTTTGTTCTCATCATATCACCTAAAGGAAATATCTATTTAATTTGTCCAGTTTTTCAGTAATTTTGAGGGGAAGGGCTTGAGTTTGCATGATATAGGAGGGTATGGTAGAAGTTACTGATTGGACAAGAGTGGCCCTGCCTGCCAAAGATAAAAGCTTGGCTTTCCAGCCATCAAGCTTACTCTGAACTTTGGAGATGATCCTGTCAAATAGGTTTTGAGACAATCTTTTACGAATCAGGGGAATTCCAAGATAGATACCAAGGTTTTCAGTCACAGGTATTTTACATATTTGGCTGATTCTATGAGCTCTCTGCCTAGAGACATTGGGAGATATGAACATTTTAGATTTTTGAAGGTTAATCTGCTGACCAGAATTGTAACAAAAATTATCCAAGGCTTCCATGATAATCCTACACTCATTTTCCCTTTCTTTACTCAAAATAATCAAGTCATCTGCATAAAATAGATAGGAAATGAAAGGGCCTCCTTTGGAAGCCTTTAGCCCTATAACATTCTTTCTCATATTATAATCATTCAGCAGAAGAGATAATCTTTCAATGCAAAGAACAAAAATATAAGGAGATAAGGGATCTCCTTGTCTAATCCCCCTCCCATGGGTTATGGGGGAGAGGGGGTACCATTCCATAGCACAGACATGGAGCTACCAGTAATGCAATTCATAATTATCTTAACCCAGTTTTCAGGGAAATTGAAACCAATTAGAGTCTGCTGAATAAAATCCCATCTAAGTTTATCATAGGCTTTCTCTAAGTCAATTTTCAATATCACGCCTCATTTTTCCCCGCATATTCTTAAGAGTATGTAGAATTTTCTGGGTTATGATAACATTGTCCGAGGTACTCCTACCTGGCACAAAGCTACTCTGAGCAGGGCTTATGAGTTTATGCAAGAAAGGTCTAAGTCTAGCAATAATAACTTTAGACATGGCCTTATAAGTTACATTAAGTAAACTTATAGGTCTGAAAATTTTCAGTTTTGGGGATAAGGGTAACCATAGCTCTGTTATTTTCTCTAGGCATAACTCCAAAATTGTAGCAGCTCTTGATAAAATTACTACAGGACTCCCCAACAATCTCCCAATCAATACTTATGGTAAAACATAGCATTCATATCGTCAGGCCCACGGGCTTTAAGGGCCTTAATGTTAAAGAAAGATTCTTTAATTTCAGCCATGCTCAGGGAGCTACCCAATAATCTAACATTAGAATCATTAAGTTTAGGGTACTAATCTTTAAAGTTCAAGCAATCATTCATGTCATTTCTATCCCCCCCATGTTCAAAAAGTTTGCTAAAGTAGTCATTTATATGTTTTTCCAGGTGGGTAGGATTGGTAATCTAATTGCCTTCATCATTAAGGAGAGCATTTATTCTATTTTTCTTTCTACGAGCAATGGTTGATATGTGAAAAAACATTGTATTCCTGTCACTCTCGTAGTTCCATTTTATTATAGACTTTTGTAACCATAGGGTTTCCTCTTGGTTAAGCATATCAATTTATTGCTGTCTAAGGTCTTTTTCTAGCAGCTCCATATTGTGGGAGCAGTGGTCAGCCAAGGCACATTGTATACCATGTAGCCGGGCAATAAGGAGTCTTTTCTTTCTGAAAATATTACCAAAAACTTTTTTATTCCATTCAATAGCATGGTTTTTAAAATTTTCAGTAGTATGGAATATGCTATTACTATTAGTCTCAGTATTAATAGTCCAAGCATTTCTCGCAATATTGATAAATCTATCATCAAGCATCCAAGCAGCTTCAATACGGAAATGTCTATTTAGCAAAGGAGGTGTAAAAAACGTACCAGGGCTGTTCACTAAAAGTGCACAGTGGTCAGATGTAGTGCGGGGTAGATTGCAGACCTGGGCTTCAGGAAATATCTCGTTCCACTCCGGAGTAGCCAAGCATCTGTCAAGCCTCTTCTGTACATTAGCCCAACCCTTTCTTCTATTTGTCTAGGTCAGTTTTGGCCCCGTACAACCCAAATTCATTAGATCACACGCATCGATATTGTTACGAAATTTACGGATCCTGCTGGTTTCACCATCCTCTCCTATTCCTTTTCTTTCAAAAAGGTTGGCAATATCTTTAAAAATCCCCCCCCCCATCCAAGGTTTACTGCTGCTTGATGCAAAATCCTTCAGGTTATCCCATAGCTCCTCTCTTTCCTAGGGTTAGGGCTAGCGTACACAGCCGATAAAATCCAATCTTCGTAGTCGAGTTTAGCAACATTGGCATGAATAACTTGGCTGTTGGCTTCTATAATGTTTAAATTTATTTGGCTAGAGTCCCAAAGCGACCAAACACCACCAGATCAGCGTTCGGGATTGACGATACAGGAGGTGGAGTAGTTGAGGTCATGGAAAAAGTTTCCCATACGAGAAAATTGAACTATCAGTTCCAGAATCACAATAATATTTGGGTGAAATCTCCTAACTAATTCTTTAAATTCGTTTCAAAATTTGTTATTACCAACCCCATCACAATTCCAGAATAGAATGTCCATATCCCAGATATAGTCTAGCTCAGGAAGTGGATTACCTTTAGGTAGATTAAGGAATCGCATAATTCATTCCTCTTCCTGTATCCGACCCCTCACCGGAGCAATCGTGATCACGTGTGCCTCTACCATATTCTCCTTGTTCTCTGCTATTTCGACTTTGAGTCTTACTTCCCCGTTCGCCCAAAAAATCTTGCAAATCTTTATGTCCTCCATGTGGGCTTTGACTATGAGGGGGGAACTGTGCCCGGATGCAACCTTTGGTCTTCGTAACCCAATTGTATTCGGAGTCTGATAAGAGTGCCGTCTTACTTAATTCAAAGGTAAAAACATTTGATTGAACAACGAAATCCCAAATAGGCAAAAACCTGATTTATGAACTATGAACTCCGATCACTACAAGAAAAAATGCTTTTAGCGACGGGAAAATCCGTCACTAAATGTTTTAGCAACGAATTTACTGTCGCTAAAAGTCCCTCGTATAAAAGTCCGTTACTAATAGTTTGGCGACTGAATTTTCAAATCCGTCGTGTAATATTTAAGTTTTTGCGACGGATTTATTTATTTATTAATTAGCGACGGAATATCCGTCTCTAATTATATTTTAAGTATTTTAATTTAATTTCTTTTTTGTTAAATTAGCGACAAAATAAATGTTTTAGCGACGGAATATTCCATCGCTAAATGTCTTATTTAGCAACGGAATAATCCGTCGCTAAAAAGTCGATAGTAATAAAAAAAAATTAGCGACGGATATAATCCGTCGCCAAAAGTCAAAAATTTTTAAAATTTTTCTAATGCCTAAACCTGTAATAAAAAAAATCAATCCTCAACAACAACGCGCAATAATCAATACATAAAGAAATATGTATAATTAATCATAAAAAAGACTCATTATGTACAAGCTGGGAACCAGATACAGCCGGTTAGGGAAGGGGATAAGAGTACAAGCCGGGTGCGGGGGCCGGGGGGAGCTGGGACCCAGCACGAGAAGGGGCTCATCAGGGGTTACCGAGTCCTAGATCTGGATCCTGCTAATTCAAGGTCGGCTCGGCCTGTCCAGCTGCGGTACCCTGCTGATCCTGCTCCCTGATCATCCTCAACACCACCGTAGCAATGCGCGCGATCTCCTTGTCGTCCAACGGATGCCGAGGAGCCGGTGTCTGTGGAGGGGCAGTGGGGGGTGAGGACGCTCCTATCACGGCACGAGCAGTCCGACTAGGCAGCCGATTGAAGACTTCCGGCGTATCCAGCCATTGCTTCAATGCCCCAGTACTCGCCCCCGTACTAGTGGACGCTGATGGCTGTCTGGACTGCTTCTCGGACCCCCTAAGCTGTTCATACGAGGCCTGCAAAAATAGTGATTTAAAGATATGTTAGGGCATTAATTAACGCAACAGACATTGAGGATAGAAAGACAAAAAATTAACAACTTAAACAAATTGACTCACATCGATCCGCCGGGCAATATCTGAAATATAGTCGCCCGCCCGGTGCGCCTCGTCCTTGTCCTTCTTCCGCACGTGCGTCTGATTATACGTCAGAGCTACGACCTCATCCTCCTCCAGATCCGGGTGCTCGACCGCATTCTTGTGTCGGACGATGTCGTGTGGCACCGACCCCCCGTGTGCGTCGGATCTCTGTTCTGTCTGTTCTCAGCCCCGCTCTTACTCTTGGCGTCCCAACCTGGATCCGCAGCCCACCGATCTATCATCGCCGTCCATACAGTCAGAGATATCCAATGTGGGGGATATCTCATCATCTCCGTCATCGGGGCACCCTCGGGCAGCATCTTCTTCGCCCGGTCCCTTGCGTCGTGGAGCCATCGGCGGTAATTCTTGCCGATGTAAGCAAAGAAGGCCTGCTGCCCCAGTGCCTGCTGCTCAGGCAAGTCAAACGTGAACCCCTCCTGTAAGGCATTCAATAACACAAATTAACTACATAAAACAAACTCTAATTAAACAAATACTATCGCTGAAAAAAATACTTCACCGTACCAGCCACTCCTCCCATAGGGACTCCCTCGCAGCGGCATCCCAGTCCTTCCAGTACAGGCGTGGCTCGAAGAATCGGCCCTTCACAAGAACGCCGATCTTCATCCTCGCCTGATTCTCCAGGATCCTGCCAAAGAAGTAAATAAATAAATTAATACAGTTCAAATATAAATTAACACCCAAAAATTTTAAATATAAGGCATGATGTGATATTTTTTTACTTACAGGCCCTCCTGGGTGAGCGTAACTCTCTGTTTACGCTGGGGGTCGATGCGTACCCCGCGTGTCGGACCACGGCCTCGTCGAGATCCTACAAAACACAGACATTAATACAGTTCAAATATACTTTAAAATATAAGGCTAGCGAAAATGTACTAAACACCGTTATCAACTATACCTGAGGTAGAACCCACGGAAGATGGAGAATCAACGCGCGTGTGGGATGAATCTGCGTCGGGCTGGGGCGACGGTGACGTCTGGGGCTGGGGGTGGAGCTGGGGCCCATCTGCTGTACGCGATCACTCTGTGCCTCGTCATCAGTGGGCAATGACGAGGTGGGACCCACCGGGGAGGAAGCAGCTCGGCGTCCAACCCGGCCACGAATAGCCCGTATCCTATCCATATCTGACTTCGTATAGATAAATTACAAATACATTAACACATTAAAAATAATAATTTGGCAGAAATCATCATCGGTACTATATATATATGAACGGAGGTGCAAAAACACATCAATATGAACCAAGTTCTAAAATGTTACTACATTTTTTCCCGTTTGTTACAACATTACAAGTCAATCATTTTCAGTTTGAGAATCATCTTCATCACTTTCCTCGTCATCCTCTTCTTCGTGGGACTCGTCGTCCTCTTCATCTTCTAATTCATCCTCTTCATCAGTAGACTCGGTCACATCATCTCCAACACTTTCCACGTCTTCCGCGTCATCATCTACGACTTCTTCTCCTACATAAAGTGTTGTTGGAAGAGGAAGATCGTCCTCCTCGTTGTTGACCTCAACAGGGAACAAGACAGGTGGTTGGTCGGCTTGAAAGGAGTCTAGCTCACTGTCATATGTCACGGGCAATTTCTTGGACTTGATAATTGTATACCAATGAGATTTGGGATTGGCGACGTCCTCCGCGTAAAAGACTTGTACAGCTTGACTAGCAAACACAAAGGGCTCGTCTGATGCAAGTCTTGACTTGACATTGACATCTACAATCCCTTGAGAGCTAACACGGATTCCTCTACTGCATGTGACATCAAACCACGTACACTTGAACATTACCAGGCAGTTTTGGGAACCCAGATATGTTAGCTCAACAATCTCATCTAGCTCTCCGTAAAAGTCCATGCAATTCTCGGCATAACAGTCGCCGTTGACCAAGACTCCACTGTTTTGGGTTTGTTTTGTTCGGTCATCATCTTTTACGTTAAACCTAAACCCGTTGATGATATAGCCTCAGTAACAGGATGTTTGTTTGTTAGGGCCTTCAGCTAGTAATTTCAAGCAGGAGGCCACTGGTCTATCCATTGACTGAACCTATTGTAGATGACGGTAAAAATTAAGGATAAATCAGTATACTAATTGGCCACAGAACTGTATATAACACATAATATAATGATAACAATCTTACACGCCTTTTGAACCACTGTACAAATTGTGATTTCCGATGAGATTCAAGTCCAGCGGGATCAGTGATTAAAGATTCCGCATCGAACTCACTGCAAACCAATATAGTTGACTCGCTTAACACACACTTTCAATTATGTACAGCAATGTAAGTGAATTAAGACTTTAACTTACTCAACGAATGCCGAAACTTCATCGCAATTTAGAAGGGCATATATTGTTGCAGCACTGTATTCTTCATCCGTTAGCCATCGAGTATACGTTCGGCCGAACGGACTACTTAACTGCTTGAATATTGACAATTGCCCTTCCAAATTTGTGCTTGATCCGGGGTCATTTTGGCCTAGTTGATTTAACCTTGTACCAACATCAGGCCCGAAATATTGACTACAAAAGTTTACAAGTTCTTCCATTACGTAAGCCTCCGCAATTGAGCCCTCAACCCGAGCCTTATTGCGGACTTTTTTCTTTAAATGAAACATGAACCTAGAAGTTTAGCGAATCGAGTTAGGTGAATATCAATGATAACAGGTGTTGCATTAAGTGTAAACGAACAACTGTAACAATTTAAAGATTACTCTCGAAGGGATACATCCACCGATATTGCATGGGTCCACCCATCTTAGCTTCATATGCCAAGTGAACAGGCAGATGCTCCATTGAATCAAAGAACGAAGGTGGGAAGATTTTCTCCAGCTTGCAAATCGTCACCACAATGTTCTTCTCAAGCACTTCCATGTTACTCACCCGGATCGTAGAAGAACATATATCTCGAAAGAAATGAGATAATTCAGTCAAAGTCTCGCAAACAACCCGTGGCAACAGTCCCCGGAAGGCAATAGGAATGAATCTCTCCATGAATACGTGGCAGTTGTGACTCTTCATCCCTTGGAACTTGCATTTCGATACATTGCAACAACGAGATATGTTGGACGCAAACCCATCCAGAAGCTTCAAATTCTTAACCCACTGACAGACCTTCTCCACTTGTTTCTTGTCTAGACAGTAAGGTGCTTTCAAAAGTATCGTCCTCCCACTGACTGTCTAAGGATGCAATTCACGGCGTACACCCAACTGTTGTAGATTCCTTCTCGCTTTAAGGTGATCTTTCGATTTGCCCTTGACATTCATCACTGTGTTGAACACATTATCAAAAATGTTCTTCTCAATATGCATCACATCCATGTTGTTTCGGATAACGAGCGTCCTCCAGTAGGCTAACTCCCAAAAGATACAAAATTTTCTCCAGTTGTGCTCTTTCCCGTACCCTGGAATCTTCTGATCTGGCACACCCTTGCCGTGTGGTATGTCAGTATCAAGTGCCTCCAGGTGTGAGAGCACTTCTTCACCAGATGGGTAGTCCAGTGTGACAACCTCACGCTCGATTGTCCTGTCAAATTTATCCTTCTGCCTACGAAACTGATGGCCCGGTGGCAAAAGCTTATGATGACATCCGAACCACGAGGGCTTTCCGCCGTGCTTTAACGTATGACCGGGGTTCACGCCCATACAAGCAGGGCATGCTAGCTTCCCATGTGTGCTCCAGCCACAATTTCCAATGCGGGGAAATCATGTATAGTCCACATCAAAGCAGCCCTTATCTGAAAATTTTGTTTAAGGGATGCATCATATGTTTCAACTCCATGATTCCATAACTGTTTTAACTCATCAATCAACGGCCTTAAATACACATCTATGTCCTTACCGGGACTCTTCGGCCCTAGAATAAGCAACGACAAGAACATGTACGGCTTCTTCATGCACATGCCTGGTGGAAGGTTGTACGGGACAATAATAACAGGCCAACAGGAGTAAGGCGTGGTAGACTGACCAAAAGGGTTGAACCCATCGGTTGCCAGACCAAGTCTAACATTCCAAACTTCTTGAGCAAAGACTGGATGCCTGCGGTCAAACTCCTTCCACGCCTCTCCATCAGCTGGGTGTGTCAGCACATCAGCATCGTTGCTACAAGTCTCACGGTGAGCCCTCATATGTTCAGCCGTATTGGATGAGTAGTACATTCTCTGAAGCTGTGGTGTGACTGGAAATATCGCAATATCTTCCATGCAATGTTTTTCTTCTTCCTTTTGTCTGGTTTGTACCTCGAATGATCACATATGGACACCGTGACAAATCCTTATTCTCTTTCTAGAATAATACACAATCGTTATTGCATGCATCTATCCGCTCATAGCTCAACCCAAGTTTCCTCATCATCTTCTTCGCGTCATAGTACGACGGCGGTAGCTTTTCACTTTCCGGCAAAATTCCTTTGATTAAGGTAACAAACTCGTTAAAACCTTTCTCACTCAGCCCGTGGTCTGATTTCAACTGTAATAACCTACTAACCGCAGACAGCCGTGTGTGTTTCGGAGCTCCATCCCACAGCGGCTCTTCCGCAGCTCTCAACAACTCATAAAATTGATGAGGCCCCTCGTTCGGCAGTTGTGGACTGTCGTCACCACCGTCGTTACCCCAGTCAACATTAGCATGCCCAACATCCATAATCATATTTCGGTAATCATACTGTACCTTTTCCCTAACTTCAGTTGACTAGCCTGGTTGGACGACAATACTATCGTTTCCCCGTGCTGCGTCCACCTTGTGTAACCACCCATAAAATCGTACCGACGAAGATGTCATTTTACTTCAATTTTTTTCTCCAATGCAACAATTCACATCTACCGCACATACACCTTATCTTATCAAAGTCAACATGTGCAGGATACACGTAAGCAAAGTCGATAAATTCGTCAACGCGATCCTCAAAATCGTCAGCATTCTTCCTTTTCATCCAACTTCGATCGACCGACATGATGACTGAATTATCGTACTGTATACCACCTTCAATTATGACCAATCATTAGGCAGGGTCGATGTAAATATGAATGCATGAATGTGACAACATGTCTATGTATTTCCCCTCCATTCTCTAATAGGTAGTGGTCCTATCCCATTCAGAAAAGCACATGTTTATAAAACAGTGAATAACTCATGCTTAGTCCTATGTCTGCGAAAAATTCGGCAGCACCTCCCCCCATTTCTCCAAGTACACGACATTGATTAGGTGTTTTAACATTCATTTAACCTTGTTTTGCAAAGTTTGATGAATGTTAGAACACCAGATCTGTATGCACCCGGAGAAACACATGAGAACGTGTACCAAATATCCACGACATAGAACACATAGCATGAGTTGAAACACTGATTTATAAACACGTAGCTTTTTCAAATTGTACAAACTAGACATCCAAAGGCTCATTACAAAGCATTACTTTGTAATGACTACCTTTGAACGGGAACTAAGGGTTTTTATGCAACCATGGGTTCAGATTGGTGTTAATTAGGATCAATTTGGAGTAATTACAGCTAATTTAATTTTCATTGGATTCTTAGGGTAAATTAAAACTAATTAGGCTCGTTAGAGCTAATTAGGGTTAATTGGGTTCATTAGGATTAATCGGGACTAATTAGGGCTAATTATAGCCAGTGCTGGAGGCACGATGAGATTCTAAGGGGTGCTAAAAATGTCGCGTTAACCTAGTTAACCTAAATTCAACAACCAACCATTCAACTAATTCATAGATACCTCAATCCAATTGGGTCTCATCCTCTGTTAACAATCTCAATTCTCAATGCACAGTCAACAATCTCAATTCCCAATACCTCATATAGGGTGTCGGTATGGTGTCCGACATCTCCGGACACGTCTGAAGACATTGATTTATTTTTTAAATGCCGGACGCCGTGTCCATCACCCCTTGAAGAGGTGTCCACAAGTATAAAGCCAAAATGTGACATTTCGGTGTCGGTGTCGATCGGACGCGGTGTCCGTAACCTACCAACACCTCAACACCTCAGCGACACATCCGGAAACGTGTCAGACACCTCCGGACACGTGTCCGACACGTACCGACACCTCCGGACACGTCCGAAGTCATTGATTTATTTTTTAAATGCCAGACACCGTGTTTGTCACCCCTTGAAGAGGTGTCCACAAGTATAAAGCAAAAATATAACATTTTTTTATGTCGATGTTGATCAGACGGGGTGTCCGCGACCTACCGACACCTCGACACCTCATCGACACATCCGGACAAGTGTTGGACATCTCCGGACACGTGTACGACACCTCATATAGGGTGTTCGAAGACATGGATTTATTTTTTAATTACCGGACAGTCGGACATCGTGTCGGACACCCATTGAAGAGGTGTCCATAAGTATAAAGCTAAAATATGTTGTTTCGGTGTCAGCGTCGATCGGACGCGGTGTCCGTGTCTGTGCTACCTAATGGGGATCTCAATCCAATTAGGTCCCATCCTCCGTTAACAATCTCAATTCTCAATTCTCAAATGCTCAATGCAATAAAAATCACACATTCAATCCAATTGGGTCCCATCCTCCGTCAACAATCTCAATATCTCAAATGCTCAATGCACAATTAACAATCTAAAATCATCAATTAACAACCTAAAATCATCAATTAATAATCTCATTTACTTCAAATGCACAGCTAATAACCTAAAATAATCAATTAACAACCTAAAATCATCGATCAATAATCACATTCTCAAATGCACAATTAACAACCTAAAATTATCAAACAAATGATCAATGTTTGAATGAAAAAAAATTGTTCAAAATGCACATATCCGATGCGCTTGAATTATTTCAATTTGGAGTTAGATTCGATTAGGGCAATTAATTTAGGGTTCAATTAGGGGGTTCAATTAGGGGGTTCAGTTACTTCAATTCAGGGTTCAATTAGGGGGTTTTATTAGTTCAATTTAGGGTTCGGTTGAATTGGGACATTCAATTTAGGGTTCAATTAGTTCGATTTAATGTTCGGTTGGATTAGGGCATTCAATTTATGGTTCAATTAGGGGTTCAAATAGTTTAATTTAGGGTTCGGTTCAATTAGGGGTTCAAGTAGTTTAGTTAGGGTTCGATTACATCAATTTAGGGTTCAATTATAATTCAATTTAGTGGTCGGTTGAATTGGGGCATTCAATTAGGGGGTTCAATAAGTTCAATTTAGGGTTCGGTTGAATTAGGGCATTCAATTTAAGGTTCAATTAGTTTAATTTAGAGTTCGATTCAATTAAGACATTCAATTTAGGGTTCAATTAGGGGGTTCTATTACTTCAATTTATGGTTCGGTTGAATTGGGGCATTCAATTTAAGGTTCAATTAGTTTAATTTAGGGTTTGATTGGATTAGGGCATTCAATTTAAGGTTCAATTAGGGGTTCAATTTAGGGTTCGACCCCGGATTAGGGCATTCAATTTAGGGTTTAATTAGGGTTCAATTACTTCAATTTAGGGTTCAATTAGTTCAATTTAGGGCTCTGTTGAATTGGGACATTCAATTTAGGGTTCAATTTGGGGGTTCTATAAGTTCAATTTAGGGTTCGGTTGGATTAGGGCATTCAATTAGGGGTTCAATTAGTTAAATTTAGGGTTCAATTCGATTAAGGCATTCTATTTAGGGTTTAATTAGGGTTCAATTAAGGGGTTTAATTAGTTCAATTTAGGGTTCGGTTGAATTTGGGCATTCAATTTAGGGTTCAATTAAGGAGTTCAATTTAGGGTCCGATTGGATTAGGGCATTCAATTTAGGGTTAAAAATACACACTATTTCAGAAAATTGTAAACTTCAACTAAAAATTCTAACGTAATCCAAAGTATGTTATTAACAAATTTCCACGGAACAACTTAGCTGATCACTAGACTTATTTCAATCACTCAACCATGTAAAACCAATCGTTTAAACAAGCATACACATTGTTGCATTGCATAGATACAATTACAAGTAAATTCGTGAAGAGGGTGCAAATGGATATGAAAACAGGTGCAAAACCTACATGAAAATCAAGAGACCGCAAGAGAGATTGGCGACAGTGACGGCGGCGGTTCTTCGGTTTTGAAGATCGGCGGTAGTGGTGGCGACGGTGGCTGTGGCAGTCTATATTCCGTCCAGGGGTGGGTTGTCGGGGATGGCGACGGAGGTGGCGTCGAAGGAAATATCGCCGATGAGAGTTATATATATATATATATATATATATATATATATATATATATATATATATATATATATATAGAAAAACATAAGGGGATATGTGTTTTTAAGACCTTTACCGACGGAACACACACATCGATAAAAGTCCGTCGGGAAAACTCTGCTTTCACCGACGGTTATTTTTATCGACAGAATTATTCCGTCGCCTCTATGTTTTTGAAAATCATCAAAAATTAAAAAAAAACTCATAAAATATTTATCAACGGTACTTTTCGTCGGTAAAAAACCGCCAATGAAAATCCGTCGTTAAAACATTTTAACGATGGAGTGTTCCGTTGTTAAATATTTTTACCGACGGATTTTCATCGATGGTTTTTTCCGTCGCTGAAATGGCTTTTAGGGACGGAATTTCTTCCGTCACTAAAAGTCCGTCTTTAAATCCTTCTTTTCTTGTAGTGGATTAAGGTGACTCTTAGAAACGGAACGGTGTTATGCACCCTCCCGACACCCAACGAATTAGTCTATTAAAGACTTACGCCATATAAGGCTGTGATTAAAAGGGAAAAAAATTTGTTGCTACACTGGTTGAAAGAAGATACTTACAACACATTGTATAGCAACTATTCATGATTGTTAACATGTTTCTAGTGATTTTTTTAAACACTTTCAGTAATAATTTTTAGCATATCAGCCAAAGGGCACTGTGAATATGTTGATCGGAGTTTATGATTTGCTGATCAGCCAAATTCAGAGCAAGTTTGAGTTAATATTCAATATCGATGTTAATACTCAATGCAATGATCTTATGAATTTTCCATGGAAAGCTAACTCAAAGACTTCTTCAATCATGTAAGAATCTGAATGTAATGCAAAGGAATTGAGTAAATCACAAAGCATCAAAATGGACCGTTGTGCACAAACTTTTGAAATGAATTCTTAGGGGGGCTTAAGACCTAGGAAAATCCAAACAATGACTCTATAGACATGATATAATTGTACAACAACTATTATGATGATGATTAGATAGAAAGCTAACCGAAAGTCTTTTTTCACTATGTAAGAATTTCATCGTAATGCATAGGGACGTTTAGATCACTAAGCATCAAAATGGACCGTAGCCCACAAACTCTTGAAATGGACTCCTCGGGGGCCTTAAAACATAGGCACAATCACAACAATGACTACACACACATGATATGATCCTACAACAACTATAAGGATGATGATTACATAACTGTGAATATGAAATAATGTTACGACACAAAATGGGGTGCTTACCATTAGCCCCTTGGCTGCGGAACTAGCAAGTGAAAGTCATGTTAAAAGGGAAAACATTTTTATGAAAAAACACATGAGAAAAGGACACCAACCAAACACACAAGCCACCCAAAGATACCAAGCGTGCAAGCATAGATAATTGTTGAAGCATAAAAACACCGAAGGCACAAAAGCACAGAAAGGCGGTCAGACATCCCCAATTAAGAGGCTCTTACGTATCCCGGACGAGAATCAAACTAACATAATTCACACACACACACACACACACACACACACACAAATAAGACTTGACCTAAAACACCAAGACATCCGTAATAACTATTCAGACTTTTTTATGCGAGGCTACCTATACCTCAAGCGGGATTTGAATAACACATTTCAACTGCTGTTATGATAGTGACCATTTATCTAATTTATAATAGACCAATTGATAAGTTAAAAACCAAACCGTATGCAAATCGATTGTTAGACAAAATAATGAAAGGAACGTATGGAGGTCAGAGCCAACTTTCACGTTGGTTGTTAACAAATTATTGGAAAGAATACTTAGAGGTCCGAGCCAACTTTCAAGCCAATTGTTGGACAGGAACAAAGGAATGCCTAGAGGTCAAAGCCACTTATCATGGTTGATCATCGGACAAAAATGGAAGAAATTTGTGCATAGTTGGAGCCACTTATCACGGTCAATCATAAATATAGAAAGGATACTCAGAGGTTTGGAGCCATTTCTCACAGTCGATTGCTAAGCAGGAACGGGAGAAATGTCTAAAGGTGAGATCCAGTTTTCACGGTCGACTACTGAACTAAAATGAAAGAAACGTCTAGAAGTTGAAGCCCCTTAACTTAGTTGGTCGACATGATTAGAAGGAGTGCCAAGACATTGAAGCCACTTACCTCAGTCGGTCGATAAACATGATCTGAACAAATGCCTAGAGGTTGGAGCCACTTATCATTGTTCATCGCTAGACATGAATGGAAGATATGCCTTAAGGTTAGATCCAACTTTCATTGTCTCTCGACAAAGATAAAGGAATTTCTACATAATGGAGATTGTCCTAACAACTTGACAAATTGACTTGGTTGGAAGTGGGGATAAGAACTCTAATTGATCAACATGCATCTAACACAAGAAGATGGATTTGATATTATTAACTAAGTTTACAACTGATTAAAGACCTTTAATTGAGAAACATATGTTTTCAACAAAAGAAGATGGACTTGATATGACTGATTTGGTTTAGAACTGAGAAAAGACTTGTATACAAAAACATGCATCTAATAAAAAAAAAGATGAAATTTATATGATGAAATAAGAGAATAGCCCTTACTGATAACATGAATCTATCACATACATGAAAATGGACTTGGGTGAAAACCATATCCAGACAAAAAAGATAAGTGTAAATGACATAGTGAAAGTAATATGCGACAAAACGTATTCAAAATAGGCAATGACATATGAGAAAGAGAACAAAAGATCTTCGCGAATGTACTAAGGCTACAATCATCAAAGAAAGATTAGGCAATACATATAACAATGGAGAGTAAGGTCTTGGACACAACCAAGACTGAGGGGGACATGAAAATACAACTATCAAATGCAGTCATATGCAACACTATGATTATGACGTGCAAAGATGAACACAGAAGGCTTTGACAAATGCTTTAGCTATTAGTTCTTGATAATGAAATAGAAATTGCATTTTTTACTTGTAGCAATGAGGGTAGGTTCTAGATGTTAAACATGTATTCAGCATATGATATTAAGCTAAACGTCAACATGACAACCAAATCTCCTTGACTGTAATTGCAACTGACACTCCTCGATGCAACAATGTGAAAATCTTATTTAAAGAAAAAGGCTTTGTGTGTCATATCCTGAGAAATAAAAGTGAGCCTTTACAAGACAACATTTAATATACCGAGTCCACCTAAGCCACAAGTTTCGACACTCACAGACGCAACAAATGGGAAACTTTATATAGAAGGGAAGGAACAACATGATAGACGATAAAAAAGTATGGGTAAGCCCCTACACTTATGCATTTGGTTCACTTGAAAAGTTTTATGCAAATGCGAGTGTCAAAAAGACTTACTAAAAGAAGCCTTACCACATCCATGATACAAAGGGGAAAACCTAAAGACATCATACCTTGAGAAAGGAGTCATAAAGGATAAACATAGACATATCGCACTTAATGAAAGAAAAACATTCCCAACACAAACTCATAACCTCTAAGTGGGAATATGAATAGGAAAGCCTATTTGAAAATATCTTCACAAGTAGATCATAATGATGATAAAAAAAAGGCTGGAGAAGACAAATATAAGCCCCAAAACAACACAGTTTAAGGGATCCTATATATATGCATTCAGAGATGATGAGGGGAAGCCCTTAGCTAAAACACTCAACTACCAAAAGAGAGCATACAAGAGAAGGAAATAGTTCTAAAGAAAACTCATACATGACATCCATAGTGACTCCTGAAACACTCTACCTACAAAAAAATTGAGAAAAACTCTTAGAATTATAGCATCCTTCTTGAGTTGAAATCCACTTTTTGTATACCTTTGAGTATTAAGTAATTTGACTATTAAGTTCACGCCTGTCCTCTTCTCCTTTTCCTTTGCAAGTATGTTTGTATCTGAATTCAAGATGATAAATCCAACTCTGTTGGCGCAATCCAATCTTTCTAGAGAGAGACCATTGAGGATTTTGGTAGAAAGCATTTCATATTCTTGTCATTCAAATTATCATCAAATTTTGCGAGGGATATTCCTTTACACTTTAAGCATACAAGTCGCATCCTAAAGACAAACACGAAAAGTTTGGATCAAAAAGTGTTCAATGGAGATACGTGAGTGATCACATCAAAGACTGTAATGGAGGTCGATGATGGCGCATGCAAGATATGATCACATGGGTGACCATTGAGGAACTGCACTTTGCTAGATATGGAGGTCACTGATGGTGCATGCTGATCTTTTGATTAATTTTTGGGGGAGATGCTTTGTTAGCATCAACCTACATCCTTAATAGAGTGCCCTCTAAGTCAGTTACATCCACGCCATAAAAGCTATGTACAAGGAATAAATATACATTAGACTTGTTTTGACCTTGAGGTCAGCTGGATATGTTCGTGTAATATATCATCCTCATGGAAAATTAGGTCCTAGAGGTCAGAAGTGCATATTACATTAGATATTCAGAAAGTTCCAAAGGATGTGTGATGTTACATGAACGATCTGATGTTGTTCTGACTGAAATTGGGTCTCGCAATATGGATTTCCTTGAAGATGTGTTCCAAAGCAGGGGTGAAGTCAGAGAGGACATAAATTTTTATGAAATGGTCACCTCAGATGGAGTCTCTACACTATTTTTGGCAAGGGTGGGACTAAAATTCCAAACTGAGTCATAATGACCTAATGAACGTTAAGAAGAGTGGGAGAGATATACCACATTGTGGGAGTATCCCATCAGATTCTTAACATGGTCATGATGACCTTATAAGTGTTGAGGATATTGGGAGTGTCCCAATTAAATTCTCAACATTGTCATGATGACCTATGGGTGTTATGGATAGTGGGAGAGATGTACCATATAGTGGGAGTATTCCATTAAAGTTACAATCTAGTGCATACACACCAGTTGATGATGACTCCCAAGAGCCTCAATTGCATTGAAGTTAACATGGAAACTTTCCTCGTCGTCGTTTTAGTATTGAGGAGGAACCTTTCATGTATGCTTCACTTGATGATGAGCCTACTTCTCACCATAAGGCTCTTACATGACCCGCTGCAAAGGAATGGCTAATTGTTATGCAAGAGGAAATGGGTTCGATAAATAACAATAAAGTCTGAGAACTTGTTGATCTTCCACCTAGGTGCAAACCTATTAGAGACAAATGGATTCTAAAGATTAAGCCGCAAGACATATGGGTCAATTGATAAGTGTAAGACCGTCTTGTGGCAAAAGGTTACACCCAGACAGAGGGTGTAGATTATGAGGACACCTTTTCACCTATATTTTCAGGTTTGCTTATATTCATGTTACCATAGCCATCATCGCTTATTTGGATTTAGAGCTCTTTCAAATGGATGTTAAGACAGCTTTTCTCAATGGAGAATTTGATGAGAAGATCTTCATGGATCAGCTAGTTGGTTTTATGGTCGAAGGACAAGAGCGTAAAGTGTGCAAGCTTAACGTACCATATATGGCCTAAAGCAATCATCTACGCTATGGTACTTCAAATTTCATCAATCCATGATTTCTTTTAGCTTTAAGATGAGTAAGGAAGACCATTGTGTTTAAAGAAAATGATTTGAAAAGAGTTTCACTATCCTCACTTTGTATGTTGACGATATTCTATTAGCTGGAAATGAAATGGGGATGATTGTCAACACTAAAGAGTGGTTGTCCTCCAATTTGACATAAAGGATAAGGGAGAAGCTAATTACGGTGCTAGGGGTAAAGATCCTATGAAATTATCCAAAGAAATTCTTGGATTGTCTCAAAAGATATACATAAGGTTCTTGAGTAGCTTGTATGCACAATGCAACACTTATAATCACCCATGTTAAGAAAGGTCATACCTTGAGCCATAATATTTGTCCTAAGACCAAAGATGAATGGGATAAGATGTCTCGTATAACCCATGCCAGTGCTACTTAAAGCTTAATGTGTCACGACCCGAACCCACAGTTGGGACCGTGACTCAGCTCAATGACCGGCCACAGGCCCACTCGACTCCTATCAAGGGCTCTGCCAGGCCTTACTCGCTAAAACCAATACAACTGCAACAAAACTACAAACACTAACAACTTCAGTACATTTTCTTTTCTAATTTTAGTACAATAATTCTTACAAAAACACTTATTTTCAACAATACTTATCATCTAATGCAGTCTTCGGAACTGCACTCTATATTTCCAATCATTCACTCGTTACTATCACTTTACTTTCAGACCTGAAATGATAAGTAAGGGGTGAGCTTCTACGTGCTCAGGAAGTAACCAATGATTCAACTAGGAGGACAATAGAATGCCAGAAAATAACCCAGTTTGTATTATAGCAGCTTCAAGAAAATCCAAAATCAGTGAGTAAACGAAATAGAGTAAATGGAACATAACTGAGGGCATAACATCATTAGCACAAAAACCTCATTAGCATAAAAACCTCATCATAAAACAGTTTCATCCCAGCACCAGATCAACGATATGCTGTGATGAGTGTACATAGCCCCACTGAATTGGGCCTGTCAGCATACATAGCCCCACTGACTTAGGCTCGGAATCCCACTTCGGGATAAACATCATTGTGGAAGCAGGGCGACCACTTTTAAAAAAGTAATGCTCATTACGTCAATGTACATAACCCATTGACAAAGGCCTAAAATCTAACTTTTTTCCGTTAGATATGAGGCACAACAACCGAGAAAGCAAAAACTACCCATTTCGTTTATAATAAACACAATCACTAAACTACTAATGGTCAAACCATCCCACTTCACATCAATATTCCTCCAAAACATTTCAAGTCCAAAAACCTATCAATCTAGAAACGAGTCACACTTTGCATTAATCATTTCTAGTAAAGATTCAATAACAATCAGTATCAAAATGTTGTTTACATGCCGGTCCAGTTCTTACCAAGAAATATGTGTCTCTAAAAGAACTTTGGTAAGCGAGTTTTTCCTTCAATAAAAGAGATAACGTCATTACAAGCAGCTCATTTTAGGTAAACAGAAAGTAAAATGATAACATATACGTTGTGTATAAAGGTACTAGATGGATCAGGAGGTCACTTACCAAAACTGCTTAACCGGATCTAGGAACTTTTCTTTGAATCTGACCTCGATTACCTCTTACGGAATCTGAATAATTAAATCGATGGTAAGTTAATTCCTATACCGTAAGAATTAACTCATAACGTAAGGAAATATCTTGCATTCTACCCTTCCCACTTATCTGATTAAGACTTCTTGTTATGACGGATTTTCTCGACCCGATGTTAGGGTTTTACCCTAACTTCTGAATGTGTACTTACTCCACGCATTTCTTAGTTCTAAAATTGTACTAACACCTTCTCTTAATTCCTATAAATCATGATATGCATGACTGTTAATTTCGCCACTGGTATAAAAAAATTACCAAAATACCCCTTGCATGTGAAATTTACCAAAACACCCTTCTCCTATCTAAATCACCATAATATCCTTCTCGTACATAAGATAACAAAATTATCTCTATCCTATGGGAATTCAAGCTTGTTTTTCTTTCTTTTTGTGTGCTGGTTCAAGTGTGGGTGGGGGTTGCTTTATATCCAAGTTTTCAATATAAAGTCAAGTAGAGATAGTAGATATCCCACAGTAAGGAAAATTGGTATGAAGTTATGATGCTTTCAAATATATATAAAATTCTTACAAGTTTTTTTTTCTACGTCATTTTTTAAAAAAAATTTGATATTCTTTTAACATTATAACTTTTTGCATCTTAGGCCCTGAATTTTGAGAGCAGCAATTTGAATTAGAGGCAAGCCAGTCAAGCACAATTCTTTATCTCTTACCCAAAACTTCCCGAAGAAAATCAATGTTGAAACTGAGATACAGAAAGTGATGATGAAACTGAGATGCTAATCCATCATGGAAAACTACATTTTGATCATGCTCAAGAAATTAATTACATCATTTCAACTGTCATATCATAAAATATCCCTCTTGTATGTAAAATTATCAAAAATCTCTTTTCTCAGGTAAGAAATTACCAAAACAAGCCTGGTGTCTAACACACTGAAAAACCTCAAAAACACTTTAAACTATCATTTTAAGCAATCTAAAGTATTTTTGGACTAAAAAGCCCTTCGTAAAAGTGTTTGCTCGAAAACTTATCTAGTATCTAAATTGAGCGTTAAGAGGTCAATTCCACTAAAAATAATAATTGGCATCGAAATGGCATGAAATTTTAAAACTAAAGTTTCTCAACAAAACATGGTTATCGTAAAATTTCAGGTAAAAATAAATTTATTTGCTATATTAAATAAATCAAAATCTTGTTTTTGAAATAAAATCATTTAATGTCCTTTGTGTACCTAGAAATTTCTGTGATGTAGATTTCGTAAAAATTAGATGGGTTTTTGTTTTGCACTTGGCCAAAATATGCTCAGAACTAAGTTTAAAATTTTGGGTAATGGACTGCTAAACAATAAAGGGTTTTAGCAACGCTTTTCTATTCATCTTCTTCCTCAAGCCTCTATTCCTGCCCACCGCCCCCCGTCACTTCCCTCTCTACAACACCCAAACACCCACTTGCACACACGCATAATTGTACTAGTATATACACTCGAAAACGTTAACACACCCTAAGACACCTAAATATACACACTGCCACACATAGCCACTCACACACACAGAGGTTTACACACACACACACACCCATGGCTGCAAGGAGCCTATAGCATTACACACACTATCACACATAAACACACGCACACAATTCACATACACACACGCCCCTGCTCCTACTCACTTACGCGCGCGCGCGCGCACCGAGTTTGCACTCACACACCCTTGCAGAATTGCCTCTCACACACAGCACCAATCACGCACTGTAACAAACACGCACATGGTAGACACGCACACATACACCACGAAACACTCCACCCAAGCACACACAGCACACTCATGCTTCCTAGCGGTGCCTTTTCTTCCCCGCACACATACATACCCTCACAGGCATACACACCAAACATCAGCTGATACACACATGCCATACACATAAAGATTCAGACATAAGCTTCACACATACACACAGCGAGACACACACACACCCCTTTTTTACGGCAACCATGGTTACTTACCCTCAAAACTCTCACGGCCACATCCCCTCTTCACCCACAAGCACCCTCATGACAAACCCACTTAACCCATAACCATCCCTTGCTCCAACCTAACACCATGTCAAGTGAATCAACGCGAGTAAAGAAATAAAAACATGAAGCTTACCACACAATCGCCAGAGTTTACTCTCTCTCTCTCTCTCGTGAACAAACCCAGGGGAAGAGAAACAAATGGACGGCTGATCCCATAAGAACTTTATAGGGCAAATTACACTTATATTCCCGATGTTAGAGTATAATTACAGGCGAGGATAATAGTTTGGACAAATTACACCTATGTCCGTTGACCAGACGGAATACAAAAAACCCTAACGGTTTTAGCAAAAAGTCTTTATTGCCCCTAATTAAAATTAAAATTCCATGTTTCTTTTTATCTTTTTTTTGTTTTCTCTCCTTTCTCTCTCAAATTCACTCTCAGATTCAATCTCCCCGCATCCCCACCCCGCCCCTCCCCTCTACCCACCCCGCTGTCGCACACTCCCCCTACGCCGACGTCGTCCCCGCCCCCGGTCTTCCCCCTCGCATGCCGTCGATGTCCCTCCCTCCCCACCACGTCGCAAGATCCCTCTCTGCCACAAGACCCCTCTCTTACCCATAGCGAATTGCCTCTCTCTCTCTCTCATGCCATGACTCGAAATCACAATAGGTATTTTTCTTGGGTTTTTGAATTGATGGTGTGTTTTGGTTTGGAAGAAAGAAGAGTGGGTTATGGCGGTGGTGCGGGGTGGTGGGTAATGGCGGTGATGCCGGGTATTTGGGTCACGGAGGTTGGCAGTGGTGTGTAAGTATGGTGGGGGGCAGCTACGGGGTGGGGGAGGGTAGGGTAGGGAGGGATGGGGTGATGGAGCTGCCGGCGGCGTAAGGCGATGGAGCTGCCGGCATAGGGCGAGATAGGGACCGTTGCGAGGGCGAGGTGGGGGAGAGAAGGGATGGAGGGGAAAGGCGACGTCGCCGACAATGGGGGTGACGCCGGCAGAAGATTGGTCGCCGCCGGTAATTTGGAAAGCTAATTTCAAAATTAGGGTTTTTATACAAACCTTAAAAAATCCTAATCCTAATTTGAACATTTAAACCATTATATTGGACATAAGTGTAATTTGCCTAAAAAAATCTAATCCTAATTTGAACATTTAAATCATTATATTGGACATAAGTGTAATTTATTCAAACTATTGTCCTTACCTGTAATTATACCCTAACCTCAGGGACATAAGTGTAATTATTTAGTATATGCAATAGAGGGCAATATTGCCATTTTGAAAATACGTAACGATGACATCATAAAAAAATACACTTTTTGGACGGAACCCTAACGGATGGACACAAGTGTTACAAAATTAGGGTTTTTAGTCACAGAATGTTACATTTTGAAACTTAATGTCATTGACTGTAATTACACCCTAACCTCAGGGACATAAGTGTAATTTGCCCAACTTTATATGTACCCTAAAAAGGAAAATTAATGAAAACCCCCTCAAATTTTAGGTAATTTTTTTTTCAAGTTCACCCAAAAGTTTTTAGTATTACGAAAAGGCGGCCCGAAAACTAATTAGATACGTCACAATATGAGTTGCCTGATGAAAATAAAATTTGGAGTGTTACATTCTTCCCTCCTCATGAAATTTGGTGCTCCTTAGATTGTTGTTCTTAATCATGTTTGATCTTAGACGGTTGGCAAATCCTTATATAACTAAATCCGTTTAAACAGTTGGCAAACATCCCAAATACAATTTCGATTGACTTACAAGGTACTTACGCCAAAGATCTAAAAGTACAAGGTTGCCCGATATGTAATTAACGCACTTTAATTCACCGTTAAATATAGCCTCAAATATTAAAACTTGTACATTACAAGCTCCACCACAATGTAAATGATATCCTTACACTTTACCATTTCTCCATTTATATCATTAAATCATCGCTAAAAAGTAAAGTCTTACCGTACGAGCAATGGTGATCACTAAAACAATTACAACATTATTCCTTAAACAAATTTTAGACCGGAATATTATATAATGTATGCCATGATGTGTACACGACCAGATATACATAGCCTGTTACCTTGTGAGTCACGTCTTGAAATACCTTTGTGGCATTGCCAACTATGTGCTTTGTTACCGTAGAGGTAACATACACTTGCAAAGCTATGGCGATGCAGATTGGAGTAGTGATTTGGATGAGCATGGGTCCACTTTAGGATATGCTTTCTTGCGCAGCAATGGTACCATTTCATGGTTAATCAAAAAGTAGTCATGCATATCGTCGTGCAAGATGGAATCAAAATATGTTGCATGTTTAGGGGCTGTTCAAGAATTGGTTTTGTTAAAAATAAATTGAAATGACTTGAGATAGTACCACATACTATAGATCCTGTGATTATTTACAGTGGCAGTATGGCTACTTTTGGATATGTGAAGGACCCCAAGTACCACGAAAAAATGAAGCACATAGAGACTCGTTATCACTTCATTCAGGATAGAGTTGCACATGGAGAGGTCGTACTAGAGCATATCTTTAGGATTAAATACACGTAGGTACCCTGAAACTATCCCGAAGTCTCACTTGAGGGTTCCAAAGTTTTTTTTTTACACATAAGGGTCTGTAATTTCAAATTTTCGATAAATAAGGACTTCTGTCCAAATTCCTAACGATCTAGTCCTTTCCGTCAAGGGTAATTTTGTCAAGTCACCTTTATTTTTTTTTCAAAACCCTAGTTTAATCCAATTTACATCATAGCCAACCCTTTTCCCAAGCCCCAGCCATGATTGAAAAACAGAGGCTCTAGTCACCGGCGACGAGCCGACAATGCCAGAAAAATTCCAAAACTGTCGTCTCCAAATTCGAGCCCCGTCGCGACCTCGCCAACCCCCAACATCCCTAGATCCGCCACCACCTCGCCAACCCCCAACATCCCTAGATCCGCCACCACCTCTCCAACTCCGTTGCAAACCAAGTCACACTGCCGACGACATCGCCAACCTCGTCGCAAACCAAATCACACGAATTCGATTGGCTGTACAACAAACCAAATTGCCAACACCGACAAAGTTGGTAACGTAAATGTTGCCGGGTAAGTCGACGGCGGCGTCGTTGGCATCTGTGGCAAAGTCGGTGGGGTTGGGCTCATGGAGGGGGTAAGGAAGAGGCGGTAGCAGGAGGAGAGGTCATAGGCAGCGAGGGCAGAGGAGGAGTAGTAGAGGGAGGGATGGGAGTGGACAGCGGCAGGGGCGGCAACGGCAAAAATGGTCCAGGGCGAGGCCGATGAGGGAGGAGCTGGGGGGAGGGGCAGGAGACAATGGTGTCGACAACGGCGGCGTCAGAAAAGGAGAGAAGGGTACAGTGGAGGCGGATGATGGGCAAAAAAGCATGGTGCAGATGGTGATGAAAACTAAGGAGGTAGTGATGGTAGGGTTTTTGAAAAAAATAAAGGTGACTTGACAAAATTACCCCTGTCGGAAAATGCTAGATCGTTAGGAATTTGGACGGAAGTCCTTATTTATCAAAAATTTGAAATTACAGACCCTTATGTATAAAAAAATAAACTTTTGGACCCTCAAATGAGACTTCGGGGTAGTTTCAGGGTACCTATGTGTATTTAACCCATATCTTTACGAAAAGGACGGTGGCTAACCCATTGACTAAGCCACTAGCTAATGATCCCTTCCACCATCATCTCAATTGTTTGGGTCTTCCTAAAATCTGATATGAGATTGATTGATGTGTACCTTATGTACTTGTGCTACCTCTTAACAGTTTGATGTTAACTTAAATCAATAATATGCTACATTTCTTTGAAATTGCATGTCTTTTAAGATATTTTTGATGATTTAAGATATTAGCAAATCATGCACATTACCATGATCTAAATGATGGATGCCACCAGGCTTATACACGGTTGGCTGACTCAGAGAGCAACCACCTTGTCGCTTGTATACCGAGATGTGACGTAAGAGTTCAACTGTGAAGAAATGTTTTTGATATAAATTTTGCCTTGGCATGGCATAAGGTTTTTATAACTATTTTTTAAAAATAACCCACTTTTTCAAGTAGCCCGAGAAAGCCGAGTGTGAGATCTTAAGTGGATATATTGGAAACATGTCCACTTTAAGAATTTAGGTTAGACACTTAAATAGCAACTAGACTAAGATTCGTACGGTATTTGACATTAGATAATAGAAAGTGACATCCTCACTTTAATGATTAGAATACCTTGCATGTAAATCGTACTACATGTGCTTATAAGTCGACCAAAGAAAGGAAAGTGAGAAATTGCTCGCTATTTTCTCATTGTGTGAGCCTTATAGGTCATTGTATTGACCGTATTGTGCCTTTTGAAAACCTTGGACAATGTTAGCAAGTTGAGGTTCTTTGTTGTACTTATGGCCATGATTGGTGCAATTTAAAAGGACATCCCTAGGAAGGCTTAATACACTGTGCTAGACACCTCATTTTTGTAGTCATTAATAATTAAATAAATAATGAACTTTATTCTTTAATTAGAGTGCATTATTGAGCTTAGGCTTAGTAGTGTGACCTAATTAGTTAATTTAGTCCAGTCTAGCTTACTTGTCCAAGTCTAGCTCAGTTGGATGTCCAATCCAGGTCTAGCCCAATTGCATGTCCAGTATATTTGTGTCAGTCCAGTTTGACGTCTAGATTTTCTAATTTATTTGATTCGGACTAGGGAAAAGAATCTGTGAATTATCCTTGATGCAAAGATGAAACCACTTTATTTTTCAGTTAAAAAATGAATTATCTCGAATCTGGTACATCCCATTTACAAAAGCATAGATAATTACCACAAAAAGTGTCAGATAATGCCTCAAAATTTGAATTTTTTTTAAGTTATGGCGTGAACCGGCCGATTTTCGACTAACTGGCCGGTTAATTGACTTTTGTCAATCTGCAACTTTATCACGTATTCTGACTTATCTCCAGCCGTGCAGATTGACTTAGCCAATCTTATCACAATCTGTGACCCTGAGCACTATAAAAAGGGGCCTTGGCCTTCATTTTCAGGGAACAGAAAAACTTATTCTCTTTAGAGCTTGTGTATCATTTCTAAGTGAAGTGATACGCTATCTCTCTTGAGAATCTTAGCCGTTCATATTTACTTTCATAAAGTCTTTTTCAATCTTTGCATCGTGGATCATACGAGAAACATCCCCGAGTCTTCAAAGCAAGTTACTTCAAGAGGTAATCTTTAGTTTCTTTATAGCTTAGAAAAATCATATAGATTGTTTCCATATCCCGTAGTCATATTTCTATTCAAAAACATAAAAAGAGTCTTTTACATTTTCTTATCTACGTCTAGGCTCAAAATGTAGACTACTTTTCGTGGGAGCGGTATCGAATTATGATGGTTTTGATTCCCGTTAATTCGATCGGATACGTAAGCAATTCGACCTCTTATGTCGAGTTCAAGCCTAAAAAATATAAAAATCCACTCTATTGATTTTGATAGACTAGTCGTTCTTTTGAGATGTTTTAGACTCATTTCTAAGTTTTTCTTGTTTTCCTTTAATTAAAAAAGATGGCGACTCTGATTAAGATCCTTGAGGGGATTTTTTTCGAGGCGATTTGCCAACAACTTTAAACCTTGTATTTGGCTAAAAACTGTAACTAAAACCCCAACGATTCCAACTAGACACCCAAGACCTCAAGATTTTCCATCTGTTTCAATTTCAGGATTTTACTAAAGGGAGTAAACAATTCTATTATGGATAATTACAGTAATATCCCTGAAGTTAGGATAAAATTATAGGCGTGTCCATTAGTTTGGACAAATTACACCTATATACGTTGACCAGACGGAATACGAAAATATATGACAATTTTAACAAAAAGATCTGATTGTCCCTGAATGAAATTGAATTTCCATCTTCTTTAATCTCTTCTCTCTCTTCTTCTCGCTGTCTCTTCATTTCGCACACACAAAAAAAGCCCCAACACCAAACCAACGGCAGATCTTGTCGGCGACGGTGGTCGTTCTCCAGTCTTCTTCTTCGCTGGACCTGCTTTGCGGAGTGGCCCATTTTTTGACAAATGCAGATCTCCAGTCGTCTTCTTCATCGGATCTTGGTCGGGGTGTTTATCAGGTTGATTTTGCGGCTGATTGGTTGGGTCGCAATTGGGGTTGCAGCAGCAGGGGGCGGTGAGTGGGCACGGTGGTGGGATGAGGGAGGGAGAGGCTACAGGCGGGGTGGGGCCGGAAAACCATCACTGGTAGTTATATTACCAACGCTTGTAATCTATTTATTGGTGGTCAGAGTTACGTTACCAGCGGTGGTTGTCAATCTTGGGAACTTTTCCTTCACAGGTTCAATCCCAAACGACATTTGCATGTTAGAAATGGTACATGCGATCGACATCACATATAACAATCTGTCCGGTAGTGTTCCGCAAACATTCAAAGGCTGCAGAAATTTTGATTTGTCAGGAAATATGATTTCTGGCCAAATCCCAGAAGAGATTTTCACTCCGCCTGATATCCTGACAAGCTTGAATCTTTCAAGGAATCAGTTAGATGGAGAGCTTCTTAAAAAATTGGCAAGTCTGATGCATCTTAGCTCCTTTGATCTTTCTCAAAATAAGGTGAAAGGCATGATCCCTCAGAATTTCACCAATATTTCTACCTTGAAGCATCTGAATCTTTCCTTCAATCAACTTGAAGGCTGTGTTCCTGAGACTCGCATTTTTAGAAATGTAATTGCGACAAGTTTGGCAGGAAACCCATATCTCTGTGGAGCTAATTATCTTCGGCTTAGGCCATGCAGCAGCTAAAGCCAGTTAACAAGTTTAATTTTATAAACCCTAATTTGAAAATTAGTTCTGAGGTTTTTTTTTTCAAACCCTAATTTTAAAACCATAATCTTTAAATTAGGGTATGTAAAAATAATTTTTAAAATTTTCAAATTAGGATACAAGGATAATATTGTCATTTTAAAAAAAACGTAAAAGTAATATAAAAAAATACACATTTTGAATGGAATTTTAACTTGTCTTTGACTATAATTTTTCTTTAACTTCCTTGGACATTGTTATAATTATCTCATTCTATTAACTTTACGGCAATTCCATCTGCTTTAGTCAAAGAGCAGAAACTTTCCCTCCACTTTGGTCAACCTATATATAATTTATTTCCCTATAAGGGCACTCCTCCACCGCCCTCTTCACCATCTCCTCCGTCTTCCCCGCAAAGAACACGTCTGTCGCAATTGGCCTATACGTCACATAGTTCGCGTTAACCCCGTCCTCTTGAGCTCCTTGGCCAGTATCTTCACCATCGCCTCCACTGCGGCCTTTGACACCGTGTAAGACTCCTACCCTAGCCTCAGCAATGCCACCAACGAAGTCGTCAAACAAATGATCCTCCCCCCCCCCCCCTGCCCCACTGTCTTTCATCCTGCCCACGGCCTCCTGGTAGCAGAGGAACGCGCCAGATTTGAAAGTTTCCAAATCTGTGTCCAAGATTTGTGTCTAGTATGCCGGCGGAGTTGACGAGGATGTGGGGTGAGGAGTTGAAGGCGGATCAGGCAGCGTCGAAGAGGGATTTGACTTGGCTTAGGTCTGAGATGTCGGCTTAGACGGCGAGGTGCATGGGGGTGACAGGTGGAGTGGATTAGGGCGGGGACTTGGTCTGCTTGGGCAGAGTTCGGCGTGCAGTTGATGATGAGGCTAGCACCGAGCGAGGCTGGGTGGAGGTAGATGACTCGGCCCTAGTCGATGCCGCGTGAACCAGCCTTGTAGAGGCTTGGTTGGCGGCGGCAGGGTGCTTCCTTCTGCCATGGGGGTCTACAGTGGAGTGGGTTGGTAGGCAGGAGAAGAAAAGACATAATTACCCCTACATCACGATTTAAATAACGAGATTAATTGACTCCCGCTAATAAAATCCTGATATTGCATCAGATAACAAAACTTGGGGTCTTGTGTGTCTAGATGTAAGCGTGGAGGTTTTAGACATAATGTTTAACCGAATACAGGGTTTACAGTGCAATCAAGCCTTCCAAAAAGATAAGTAGTATGAGAGCTAAGAAAAAACATCTTTAGTAAGACATTCTTATATGGACCGTGTTCATGTTGATTGATGATCATCACCTTTTTTTAATAATTTCAGTATATATAAATGTGTTTGCGTAAAAAGCAGTGGATCACCTTCTCTCTCTGCCTTATCTTTAAAAATAACTTTCCACAGAGTCACCATGGCCGCCCCACCGTGCTTCAGCGAGCAGTCTATAGTTCTATGTTTTCATCTTGTGTGGTGCTAGCCTTAAGGCGTGATCAATGGGTGGTCGACAACACAAGTTATGGGCGGTCCGCGGCGGCGTGCTTCTCACCAGATCTGATCGGAGACGTTGACCTCTCGGTAAGTCTTCGATCTCGGTCGTTATTGGCAGATCTAAGTAGATCTGCTCGTTTCGTCCCCTTTTCCACCTTCGTCAGGAGTGGCCAGAATTTCACCGACAGTGACCCGAATTGCGCCGGTGCTTTTTGACTGTCATTTCTGAAAGCTTCTTCATTTATGCATTTCTTATATGTTCTGTTCCTTGATATGTAGTGGTGGAGATTGGATTTTGTGTTTGGGTGTGCTGTCTTTGGTTTAGTGTTGTGTAGTCTTAGCCACGATTTTGGGTTTGTCCCGGGGAATCCGGGGGTCTTGGGTGGGTGGGGTGAAGGGGGGGCTGATTTATGCTTGGGAGAAAAGGGGGGATTTCGAGGCCAGGGGAAGGGGAGAAGGGGGAAGAGATCTATCATATGGGGTTTCTAGGCAATTTGTTTGGGGGGGGTAGGGCTTCTTTTTGGTGTTTAAGTGTGTTTACTGTGATATGTTGCAGGAAAGTAGTGGCTTCTCCGCCCTGTATTGTGAAATTTGGTTCGGATTTGACAATGGATTGTAAAAGATGAAATTTGCGATGTTGAAGATCTTGGTGGTGTGCTGTGCCTCCTTAATCGGTGTGCTCACATTTGGGTCGTGCAGTTCCCGTTGTCTGCACTATTGTTACCACCTTTTGGTTGTTTGTGTGTGATTATTTACGTTTTGTTCTTTTGACTTCCTAAACCTGTAGACTGTTCATGTTATTTTAAGTTGAATTAAAGTGTAGGATATGCTCTACTTTAGTTCAATTGTAATGTGTATAAGTTTATTACGTTTGTCATTAATTTTCGACCTTTGCGGTCATGTATACCGAGTCACGAGAATGTCGTGACTTATAATATCTACAGCTCTAGAACAGAGCAATTGTGTAACTTTACTTTAACAATGCTATTCTCGTATTCTACCCAAAAAAAAATTGTGTTTGCGTATATGTTTATCTGGAAAAATTGAATATTAGCACATTACCGTAATGGGAGGTTGAGCATGTTCTGATTTTCAACTCGTGAGGGATTAGAAATGTTAAATCCAACGTGGCTAAGTTTGTTCAGGCATGGACGAATTTTTTTCCGATCTTGTTTTTAGGCATGTCCCAACTTAGTTTGATGGAGACTTAGGAGCGTTTGGTAACCATTTTTTTTTTAATTTAAAAAACCAGTTTTAAAACTGCAGAGTAAAAAAAAAAACTCCAAAAACTGGTTTTTTTTTTCACTTTTGGTTTTTTTTTTTCTACCACCACCACCACCCTCCCACCGCCGGCAGCCACCTCAGGCGACCACCGCCGGAGACTGCCGGCCGCCGGCCGCCGGCAGCCACCTCCGGCCGCCGGCGACCACCGCCGGAGACTGCCGACAACCACCTCCGGCCGCCGGCGACCACCGGCAGCCACCGCCGGAGACTGTCGGCAGCCACCTCCGGCCGCCGGCGACCACCGGCAGCCACCTCCGGCCGCCGGCAGCCACCGCCGGAGACTGTCGGCAGCCATCTCCACCGCCGGAGACTGCCGGCAGCCACCTCCGGCCGCCGGCGACCACCGCCGGAGACGGCCGGCAGCTACCTCCGGCCACCACCGCCGGTGACTGCCGGCAGCCACCTCCGACCTCCGGCGACCACCGCCGGAGACTGCCGGCAGCCACCTCCGGCCGTCGGCCACCACCACCACCACCGTCGACCACCGCTACGCCCCACCATCGCCACCGCAAACCACAAAATAAAAAAGGTTACCAAACACAACAAAAAAAAAAACCTAAAAAAAAAAGGAGTTATCAAACACCCACTTGTTTTTATAAAAAAAATAAATTAAGCTGCTCTTAAAAAACTGCTCTTTAAAAACTGAAAACCAAAAAAAAAAATTTGTCAAACGAAGCCTAAGGGTACACACTCTTTCTCTAGGGTGGAAAAAATCTGTTCATGAATGATGTTTGGCTACGGAGAAGATGGTGTGCCATGGGAACCATCATAACGGTTCCTTCGCAACCCTTTGGCAGTAGACAACTAATCTTTGCCCCATTGCAACCCTTTAGCAATAAACAACTGATCTTTGCCCCCAATTAATTGGCGCCCCTCTGTGGTTACTCATGGGTTGGATCCGAATCAGATCGGACCCAGATTTTCAACATCTCCCACTCGGGCATAGTGGGCGCCAATGTCAGTGCATCTGTTATAGTGAGGAACATCAAATTCTCCTCACACTTGTTAATGATTTGTGTGACTAACGACTACCTGTAAACAAGGTGGCGCCTTATATTAAGGCCCCGTTTGACAAAAAAAAATTTCCTCTTTTTTTTTCAGTTTTAAAAACTGAAAAAAAAAGAGCGTTTGGTAACCATTTTTTTTTCAATTTAAAAAACCAGTTTTTAAACTGCAGAGTAAAAAAAAAACTCCAAAAACTGGTTTTTTTTTCACTTTTGGTTTTTTTTTTTCGACCACCACCCTCCCACCGCCGGCAGCCACCTCAGGCGACCACCGCCGGAGACTGCCGGCCGCGGCAGCCACCTCCGGCCGCCGGCGACTACTGTCGAAGACTGCCGACAACCACCTCCGGCCGCCGGCAGCCACCGCCGGAGACTGTCGGCAGCCATCTCCGGCCGCCGGCGACCACCCCCGGCCGTCGGCGACCACCGCCGGAGACTGCCGGCAGCCACCTCCGGCCGCCGACGACCACCGCCGGAGACTGCCAGCAGCCACCTCCGGCCGCCGGCGACTACTGTCGAAGACTGCCGACAACCACCTCCGGCCGCCGGCAGCCACCGCCGGAGACTGTCGGCAGCCATCTCCGGCCGCCGGCGACCACCCCCGGCGACCACCGCCGGAGACTGCCGGCAGCCACCTCCGGCCGCCGACGACCACCGCCGGAGACTGCCAGCAGCCACCTCCGGCCGCCGGCGACCACCGCCGGAGACAGCCGGCAGCTACCTCCGGCCGCCACCACCACCGCCGAAAACCAAAAAAAAAATTTGTCAAACGAAGCCTTAAAAGGTCCTATTCTTACTTTTAGTTTTAGAAATTGCTTTTGTCATTTCAGAAGTTTTCAGAGAATTACCTTATTTTTCTTCTTTTTTCCCCCTTATTCACCCGAGGCAACTTCTTTTAAGAACTTAGGAAAGACTTTGGTTCTCAAAGGTAAAACTAAAAAATTTGGCAAATGAACAACTTGAGAAGGTTTGATGGAGTTGACTGAAGGAGACTCGCTCTGCCTTACCTTTGCCAAACTCATGGGATACAAGAAGCGTTACCTTTGCCAAGACTACCTTTGCCAAGACTCATCGGATAGAAGAACCTCGCTAGGGACCTAAGAAGAGTACAGCAGCCAATGGTTTTTCTATACCTATCTCTAAAAGACCAAAAAATTAGAAACAAAAAGCTACCGAAAAATAGGTCAGAATCATGGCATCATTAATCTTATTTTTCCTAAGAAAAAAGATGATTTTCAGGACTCGTGGTACACGACGGAATGCCATTTCAGTATCAGAGTCTCTAAGATTAAGGGTTGCATGTGATCACAAACTCAGTCAGCTGCATATCCTCCACGCAAAATATTCCCAATTTCCTAACTTCACAGTAAAAAAAAAACTCAGAAAAGCATACTCATGTATGAAACTAAAAGCACACATTTGTGAATGTGGGAGGATGCTTAAAGAACAAAATAAAGCAGGGAAAGATCATAAACATCACCACCCAATACAACAGTTTTTATGTAATTGATTAGATCAACATTCAAACAACAAAAATAATTGGACAAGCAAGGAAAATACACGAAAATCAAAATACTCACAGCTATGTATATAAACTCCCAAATAATTACGGGGAAAAAATCGCACATGTTTCAGCACAAGGTTGTCCGAAAGAAACTGCTACCTGCAACCCTTCAAAAGGTAGGAAGAGGGACTTGGGAAACTCATGGCTGTTGAAAATCTCCCGCTTTCCGTTCCTTTCCCAGGTGTACCGCATTCACTAAAATCAAGCGTTCGCCGCTCCGTCTGCAGAGACTCCTACAGAATAAAGATTTTAAGAAAATGTTGAAGCATCTTAAATAGATTAGCCAGATTTTCGACTGGGTCAATATGTAGTTCTTCAAAGAACCTTCAAACGTACCAAGACATTTGAAGCCGACATGGAATGGTTCTTCTCCTGCGAGTTTGCTGGAATGAGATTTTCTTCCTCATCCACTTTCTCTTTGCTAAAGCTTCTTTTCCTTAAAATTGTATCAGGAGTTTCATCTCCCAACACTTCCTGGGCATCAGCAAAGGCAGCTGCCGTATGCTCACTTAACTGCTTCATTAACCCAATAGCATCGTAGCTTCTATCCCTTGGGCTCATAAAGTAACCAATATCCTGCAAAAAGCTCCAAGTAAAGGAAGGGGGCAGAAAAAGCAAAAGATGAAACAAGAGAAAACAAAAGGAAAAGGGAAAAGGAAAAAACAAAGCAAGAATATCTCTACATCACATCTATCAGAATTCACATACCTCAATTGTTATATCTGTGTCAACTCTTGGGCCAGGTAGAAAAGAGTTAATGAACCAAGGAGATTTCCACGCCGAAGGGGATTCAAAACTTCTCTTGAAGGGAGTTTCCCCAAATCTAAATCAGCAGAGAGAATGATGAGAAACAACAACGGACGACAACTAATAGTACAAAAGGCCACAGAGAAGCACAAGGCACACTGCAACAGTTCCTCTCCTGACATACAATTTTGGAGGTATATAGAGGGAACAAAAATAAAGGGACCAATAAGTAAGCAAGGGCTAAAGATATACATGCTTAGGTTTTCAGCAAGGGCATCAGGACCAGTTGTAATCTCTAGCGGAACTGATGAAGGAGCAGGTTGTGTGGACGAAGTTGCGGCAAAGTAATTTCCACCCTTCTTTCTGCGAATTGTAGGAGGGCTAGCTACAGCTAAACATGGACTCTTAAATGAAACTTCTGAAGCAGTGGTTTGGATTGATGCAGCTTCTGACCCTCTGGAGCACTGAGTTTCAAGTGTTCTAGCGTTTGGATCCATGGCCCTCTCTGATTTTGCCCCAATCTGATCCGAAGAAAAGAACAGCTTATCATTCATCTTATGTTCAAGGAAACCAGATCGTTGCTGTACATGACAAAGAACTTATGAGATGCTTCCTCTAATTTAGTACTTCCCAACTTTTCCAGTAAAAGCAACAGTTTGAACCATTTTGCCTCGACTCAAATTCCACTCTCATAGAAAAGCAAAAGTTTCTCGTAATTGACCAAAGCAAATGAAACTTAAATCAATAGAAGATGTCATGAGAAAATAATAACATTAATAAAGAAGTGGAAAGAGCTTACAATTTGGGATGCAGCATCAACATCAGCATCATTATCAATTTTAAAGCCAGAGGCAGCAGCCTTTAGCTTCAACTTGTCTTGGGGACTACTATCAACTTCTTTCCCTGAAATTCTACATTCCAATAATGCTGTCCCTTCACTGTCCTCCTTTTTACCCACTTCAACAGAAGGACGCAGATTTTCTTTATCTTCAATGTAGGCTTCAGAATTTCTTTTCTGGTCCGCTGATGGAGAGAGCAGACGTGATTGGTCGGTCTCCGTCTCTTCAAACATAACGTCTAGCCGAGAAAAATCTCTGGTCAAGTTGGAGAATGACTCCTGATTCAGGTTGCTTTCCAGCTTTTTCTCGCTTCGTTTTTCTGACAAAGGTGAAACCAAATCACGGTGTCTCTTCTTTAATATGGATGGTGTGCATGTGAAACTCTTGGCAGCACTCTTTAGCACAGCATCTGGACTGCGGTCACGTGATGGCGAGTCCCACAACCTAAATGGAGTGAAACAATTCACAGAAGACATCATCAGCTGGCGGATACCAAGAGGACTATACTCCTGCTGCATATCTGTACCAGATTGTATGAGATCACAGCTAAAAAAAGGAACATCCAAGCTTGGGAAACGAGGAGGCTCATAAAATAGAGCTCCAGCATCCTGCTGTTCAGGTGGCATAACTGGATTTTCATTGATTGTAGGACAACTTTGTGTGTCGTTATATTGTTCTAAACCAAAAGCATCTGCAGGAACCAGGTTTTGGGGATCCTTTGCCTGATCCAACTGGTCTTGCCGCCCTGCATCATCCGTGCCATCATTGAGAGGAGAATTACCGGAGTCATTCGTATAGACAAAGCCATCATTCATACTTGTGAGCCGCTCCTGTTCTTGGGTTCCATGTGAAAGATCATTAAACTGGTGGGCGTCAGCACTGAAGATTAATGGGCCTTCGACAGGACGAAGATGTGAAGAAATGGGAAAAGGCTGACGGCATGAAGTTTCCAACATGTCAGACCTCAAAGAATAATATGAATGGGAATCTAAAGTTCCTGCATCAGGTATCTGATAATTTGATGATGGGTGAACTAACGAATCTGTAGATCCATCTCTCCTTGCCTCTGAATATATTGGCCTGGAACAGCCTTGTTCCGAAATCACCATGTACTCTGGTTTCTCAGAACTCATGACCATGAATTCCATGGAAGTCGAAGCACTTAAACCCACAGAAATCGGCAATGGACAATGTACCACTTCCTGGTTTTCATTGCCACCTATACAGTGTAAGAACCCTGAAGATTCCTGCTCCAAATCAAGCACAGAGATACTTTCCAACTCATTTGAAGTAAGTTGCCAATCTTTAGGTGCAGAGTTTAACCACTCATTTGAAAAGTTATGCTCGAAGTACTTGGAAGAACCACGTTCTTCACCAGGCTCATCTGGCATGGCAAAAGTAATTCCATGAAAACCACTCTGATAATTTTCAGAACATGATGCTGGACTGGAGCTTAAATCCTTTGCATGATTAGATTCATCAGCCAGTCGGAAATCCTCTCTTGTATGTACAACCCCATTGACTATGTCTCTTGCAGATTGTGAAATACCCAAGACAGTTGAACCTTGACTACATTCGGAAACTTCCTCTGCTTCTGTCCCGTCTTTTGGAATACTACCATCTGCACTAGACTGTTGAACACATGAAGAGGAAGAAGAAAGCATCGACTGGTTTGTATGACTGACATGAGGCAGACCTTGGAGCTCTGCAAGTAAGCCTGATTGCAAGTATGAGTCCAGTTTCTTTTTCACAGAGCTGTTCCAATGATTTTTAATGGCATTGTCTGTCCTGATGACCACAGGGTCAAAGATACTCAGAATTCAAATGATCCAAAAGGAAATTTAAAAGAAGTACCTGTTCTGTTAAAAGAACTGTAACTACTAAACAGAAGGCATGAAAACCAGCTAGGTTATCAAAACCACATACTGCGGAGGAACTAAAGTAACGTGCAGAAAACAAGTTAACCAAGAAGTATGTTAAAGCTCTAAAAATGAATGATAAATTTCAAAATAACTGATGAGCGTACCTCCCAGGCAAATATTTTGTTAACTCCGCCCACTTGTTCCCGTATATTTGATGTGCGCGAATCAAAGCCAATTCCTCTTCTTGTGTCCAAGCTTCTTTGTTTATGGCAGGATTAAGATGATTGTGCCACCTGGAAAATAGTATGTATGACATAAGGGCAAAGCAACATAATGTATCTACGTTCAACAAGACTACGCTGGACACCCATAGCTCACAATATTTTGCTCTAATATAACTAGGTACGAGTGAAACAATTATTCCAACAAAAGGATGATACATAGCCCACTTGTGAGACTGGGACTTGTATGACTAGGTACGAGTTAAGGCTGGACTTGTATGACTGGGCAATACGAGGAAAAAATAACCACCACAGTTACCTCAAGTAACTAATAAAGAAACTGAACTTCAAAAAAGTTTAATATGTAACTATAACATAACCAAAGACACGCACACATACTATGATTCCACGGTATGAGCTGCAGATATGTCTAATTACCAATATCAGTTGGTTCTTGCTTGTAGAAAGGCATGCAACAGGGAACAGGAAGTTAACTGTACAACTGAGCAGGCTAATAATTCAATAATCTATCTCACACGTAATAGACTTTTAACCAACCCTCATGAATTTACGTTTTTATCATAAAGCTATAAAGCACACAGAGGAAACATAGAAAGCAAAAAAAAAAGATGACACTCACTAGTCGTACCTTTCCCGGCATTGCTTTCCAATGCGTCCAGGTAGATGTTGTGCAATGGTAGACCATTTCTTTGCCCCATATTGGTTCACCAATTGAATAATTATTTCATCCTCCTGCACAAATTATAAAACTAATATCTATGAAGGCTTCATGTTTGAAAATATGTCTAATAATATGATTCATTCCCATCTTTCCCTCCCCTAAGGAATTCCCATGTTGCAATGTTTCCATTTAGTGATACTTTTATAGCCTTCTCAAGCACTTTAGGCCTGGACAACTCATAGGAGATGAACAAGAGATAAGATGAGTATCTAGAAACAGTCCAAACCCTGGAAAATAAGACGGTGAGTGAACCTGAAAGAAAAATTTTCTTAGTGAAGAAAAACTTAATAACTTCCTGATTGACAACTGTCTCACCTCTTTAGACCATGGACCTTTGATGAGTTCTGGATTTAAAACTTTCTGCCACCTGTGCAAGCACTGCACATCTGTCCGATCCTTGAAACATTCCGCTACACAGCATAATGTTAATAGTTCAATAGTTTAGAGGTGTAGTTCACAGAAGTAGCCCTAAACCAATTAAGAAGAAACGTTTGGGAAAAGGACAGAACTATGGTGTACAGAATAGTGAACAACAACAATCTCTCTGAAGCTAGTAAGATAGCAAGGGTAGCCATCTAAAACAGTTAAGATTTTTCATTACTACTATTTGTGCCTATTATAGCTACAACACTTTCATGCATGAAGCACATTTGTCTGGTGGACCAAATCAAACGTTCATCGATTCAATTATCCAAAGTAACTATGCTGTTTAGCATCTAATATGCACCTGAACTTGCCATCTCTCTCTCTCTCTCTCTCACATGCTTTTTTTGTAATCATACATTCGTTGGTTTTCAAGTTTCCAGTCAAGCTACCGGGCTCATGTTATGCTAATTCCACTTAACAGATATAAAACAAGTCTCATCATTTTGATTGACATGGCCGTGTAGACGGTATCTTGGATATATCAACATACATTGCTTCACTAAAATCATAAATACGAGTAATGCCCCCGTAGACACTTTAAGTAGCCAGTAGGCCAAGCAGTGAGTCAGCTGTTGCTTTTGGTCATTGCTTATGTTTAGCTGTTTAAGGATTTTTTCTCATTATAGAACATGTTCTTGGTTTCATCATTGATGCCAAACATGTCATGTATTCATCTTCTTCAGTTCCGGTAATTATTCAGAAACCTTCATACATATTTCAACTCAAGAACTCAAGAGGAAGGAACTCATAACAACGTTACCATTCATAAGACTATATTGGCCAAACATAGAGAGGACCAGTTCGTCCTTGAACAATTAGTTCAATATCCCGTAATTATTTAGAAAAACTCTTCATGCATATTGCAACTCAAGAACTCAAGAGGAAGGAACTTATAAGAACGTTAGCATTTATAAGACTATATTGGCCAAACATAGAGGACCACTTCGCCCTTGCACAGTTGGTTCAAAATTTGAAGTCCACAATAGCACTCTCCTTGGAAAATTACAGGTTAGCTTTTTGTGGTTTAAGGTGGTTGTAATTTTCCCAATGAATCACAAGTCCTTTCCTATCATTCATTTCCATCAACTCCTCTCTCTCTCTCTCTCTAAGGGAGAGATTTTCCATTAAATTGTTCGCTTTCTGTCAATAGTCAACTAACTAATTTCAAATTCATTTAGGTACTCTCAGTGGGTAGTGGTTGCTCAAGCGGGTTTCTGTTTCTATTGCATCTAACATGATCTTAGATGACAACCATCAAAATTTTCACTAGACAGAGAAACTGACATGATCTTAGATGACAACCATCAAAATTTTCACTGACCCTCTGCCACCATTCCAGTTTTCTTTTTCTAAAGCTTATAATGAGATTGGCCTCCCGCAGACAAAGAATTCAAACCAACCACTACTCGCATTCATCTCGCAAAACATTATCATACCAAAATTACATGTTTTATCAGAGAGCACTTCATGGGATTGCAGTTAACTGTTAAGCATTGGTTATCACCAAAGAAATGGTTAACAACTGGTAGGGAGCAGTTTTCATAGTGGTGGTGGGTAGTTATTTTCTTTTCCAAATCAGGAGTGCACTTATTTTTTCCATTTTTCTCTCTCCATTATAATGTGCCACTTGTCTTGCAAGAAAGTATATAGCTCTATACATAGTATAGTTAGTTAAACACGATTTGGAAAACTGTAACATTCTAAGCTTCTCTGAAGCACTGGATTTTTTCAACATATACAATCCATATTTTCTGTTTGCATATCATCTGTGCATCCACTACACTTAGCTCACACTCTGGAGCACACTAATGTACATAAGAACCCATGCGTAACATTGTAAGAAGCAGATCAAATACAAGAAAACAACAAGAAAAAAATATTTGTGCAGATTTGACAAGCAAGAAAGACCACAGAAACAAAAGCCAAGAGACACTGCGTGAATGGAATAAAAAACCTTTCACTTGAAAACCTACCTATCTTTTTCCAGTTTTTCCCTTTGAAACGTTGAACTGCCTTGCACAAAATATCATCCTGGATGAAGAATAAAAACCCGGCATTTGATTATCACACAAAATAAACTTGAGTATACGTATAATAGATCATCGCCTAAACCTAAAGAACAGAGAACTTCAGTAAAAGATGGCATACAAAAATACATTACACTTACTAAGAATGGAGAACAGAATAAGCTAAAGCAAAAGCTGATAGGTGACAACTTATAAAACCTTAGCAGAGAGAACTAATTTCACCTAATTTCAGCAGTCATCAGTTTGAACATAAGAAGAATAACATATACATGGGGAGACAGAGAGGAATAGAGAAACAAAATTCGGAACCTGAGGCAAAGCAAGAAGATTCATTTAATTAGAACTATCCAGAATAAAAAGACTAGAACACGCAGCCAAACACCGTAAGGAAGAGGCCCTAACCACTTGGACTATCACCAATTTGTTATGCGAACTTATATACTTACAACGCACAATATAGCTAGAGAACTAACTCCACATAAAAGCAGTAATTAAACCATCAACTAAATCTCATCCAATGTACTCAGTCAGGTTTACAACAAGTAATTAATTCGATGAAATGTGCCTAAAATAAACGGCGTACGAGCAGAAATAATATTTTTTTTCAAATCAAACATTGTTATGCGTAAAATTCCAGCAAAAACAGGATTTAGCTACAAACTAAAGGTTTTGAGAACTAACTCTAAAGTCCAACGTCAGAAACACTTGAAAACAGATAGAAGTAATGGTAAAACTCTGAAATATTATATCATCATCTAATAAAAGGGGTTAGGGTTTACAACATGTATTAAAGGATATATACTCCAAAATACAATGGACTTTGTTGAATCACCCATTTAAAGATGCTTGTTTGTAAATTTGCAGCAAAAACCGGACTTAGCTATACACTGAAGAGTTTCTCATTTACCTCTTCGGAGCTCCATTGTCCCTTTGTGGAACGCCGAGTAGGGCCAGTAGTCCTCCTATTAAACAACAATGTTATACCAAGTTTAAGCTCCATACCAACTCTTATCTCAATCAAATAAGATGCTTCTTATAATAGAACAGTGTGTTTTGCGTGTGTGCATGTGTTGTCTATGAGATGCTTGTACAAATGCAGAGGGAAACTACAAAAGATATTCAGTAGAAGTTTGTAGTTAGCTTTAAGAAAAAGGAAAATACATAATTAAGGTAACATTAGGGAAGATGCTTTTGGGTGTTAGGAGTTTTTTGGTCCGTGGTTTATTGGAGTTGGAATGTCCATGTAAGTAGTAGAACTTGTGGGTCTACTCGTGGGATTTACAGACACATCTAATGTAATTAAGTAAGCTGTTAGCAATGGAAAGAGTTAAAAATCTTCACAAAAAAGAGTTCTCTCAGAAGAACATTAAAAGACTATGTTCTTCTCGAAGTGGGTTTTTCATTTTTCCGTTAGCTTTTCCGTATTTTTTCACTTTTGCATTACAATCTCACTCATTTGCATATAAAGGGAAAACAAAGCTGGATCAATCAGTTAACCCTGTAAAATTCAGGGACATTAATCATGCTGGCTGCGAGATGTGAGTACCAGAAAAGGGGAAGTAGACTCCGCATGGTGGAGGCCCCACTAGGTAGGACCCTGGGGTGACCTGCAAGGTGGGAAGAGGACCAGGGAGGTAGAACCCAGGGAGCTCAAACGATATACGACTCCTGGCCTTGAAAATTGCAAGACAGCTTAAGTTGGTATCTGTCCTGCATCACCTGTAAATGGACCTATCGAGAAAATCGGAGAAGCAACTTGTTGAAGAGTTTGTCCACGCATTTGTCACATTGCAGATTTGGCCAAGGAGATCAAGGAAGAACCAAGCATATGCATCAATGGCAATGCTTTAAGAAAGCGGAAGAAACTCATAGAGCAGAGTGACATTTAGCAGAGGCAGCGGCCGATCACGCCCAAGTAACTTAAACAAGGAGAGAATTGAGTGGAGCAAGATATTCAGCATAATTTATCCACAAAAGACAAATCGAAGAAGTCCGAAATTCAAGGTTGGTGAGGTATTGAGCTCAATTTTGATGCCACAGCTGCATCGTAATCAATTTTTGGAGGATTTTTAACCAAAGTTTCAGATCATGGTGATTGAATTATAAATTGGTATTTTCTGATTAATTACCTTGAGGCTAACTTTCCAAAGTAGAAGGGATAAGTGTTTCTCCTAGAATCACGTTCCTATGGTGCTAGTACAAGTTACTTTGTTAGTAGCTTAGTATAGAGCTAGAATATGCAGCAAAATGTGAAAGTTTATTTGTGGTTATATGCTTAAATCATGTTGCATTTGCAACAATTTTTAGTTTTTGATATAATCTCGTAAGTAAGAAAAGACATATTATTTAGGAAGAAACATATTAAAAAGAATAGATAAAGAGCCTGTTATAGGCAATTACACATCAACAGAAAGACCAACAACAGCACAAAGCACCTATTGAAGCACTTTGAAGGCAAATTAAACCAGTATTATGCGGTGCAGTTTTATGACATCACATATCAAAAACACCCATCAAGGGCGTTGTCTCAAGATTTCACTTAGACCAAGAGATGGTTGCTGATGTATCAGGAAAGCAGATGTAAACAAAATAGTTACCACATTGTATCTGTATATGCCAGAGGCATGAAAGTCAGCAGCAATTAAGAAGAAGATTATTGGTGAAATAGCAAGCATACCCATGCAGCGGCCGTACTCTCTTAGCAACATCACTTACTCCACCTGCAGATGTGGGGTTTGCCCGATCACTTTCCGTAGTTGGTTGACAGGCAGGCAAACTTGGATATCCCGATTCGTGCTCATAAATAATTATCTCCATAGAGTCTTCCCCAAATCATTATCAACTTCCCTGAGATGTGGCAGGAACTACCTTCTTGCCAGCTAAAACCAGAGGCTACAAGATCAATATAATGCCATTTCAGGATTTGAAATTTGTACATTGTTTAATAACAAAGAAGAATCTTATAGCATCTTCTTTAACCAAGAAAAAAAAACCACATAACCGTTTCTCATTGATAAGGTTTAGCTTAGTCAAGAAGGATTTCAGAAAATCTACCTACTGAAAGGTTAATTAGAAACAACATTCGAAAGAAGGTAGGAGAATGTATGCCAATCAGCATAATTCAGCAGAATTTACCGGGAACAAATTAAAATCGATCCAGTAGACCAAAGAATGTGTGCCTAAATTTTGCAATCCATTACAAAACACCGCCAGAAAGCACTTCCCTTCTAGCGAAATTCAGCCTTTGGAAGAAGCAGCAAGATGAACCAGGGCGTCAAAATACGAAATACAATTCAAAATTTCCAGGATAGAAATCAAATCACGTAGAAGTAGAGATACACTTAAAGGAAGGAGAATATAACTGCAAACCATACGCATTCGCGTCTTTAAAAAACTAACGTGGCTCGTTTTTCAAGAATTCAACTCTGTAAGTAAAAATAGGGTTTTTTGTACATGAAGTCATGAAATCAAACCACCGAATTCCATAGCAAAAACCAGATGGCATAAAGTCAAAAGATGAAAACGAAAGAGAAAAGGACTCACCGAACTGAGCTTGAATGCAGCCAATTGAACGCGATGGAACGTCGCAGCCAATGACACAACCGATTGAACGCGCATCGCAGATCGCAGCGGTGCGAGAGAGCGAGAGCGATCTGCGAACGAACGCCTAATCGGGGCGGAGAAAGAGAACTGAGTGAGTGTGTTGCGTGTGCGTGAGAGAGAGAGAGAGAGAGAGAGAGAGAGAGAGAAAGAAAAGGAAGATGCGAACGGTCCGAGTTTTCAAACGTGAAAGGGGCGGACAAGCCTCTATTTCAAACCCTATGCTTAAACGTCGAGCATCTTTGGGCAGTGACGGCAACCCGGGATCGGATCTGAACCGTTGGTACGTGGCTTTGTTTGGTATCCTCTTTTTAAACTTTTAGTGTCCAACGGCACCATATTCACCTGCGGTAGCCGGTTTCAACTTTTGGCATGCCTGAAAAATGAATTTCAAACATTTTTATTGCTTCTTTTTATTAGTATTAAAACGAGAGCAGGTTTTTTATTTTGTTTTTTTATTAAAACGAGAGTATGTTCACGGTAAGATCCATGTTTGGTTCTTGGGAAAATTACAAAAAAATGGGTTTTGGAGTAAAATATTTGTAGACGAGGGGTTTATTTTGAAAAATTGTAAAAAAGTGGGGTGACTTTTCAAATTTTCTAAACAATTGGTAGACTTAAGAAAAAATGGGTTTTTTAAAATCAACTAATCTGGACTTCCCAAATTACCCTTCCTGCCAAAATCGTTGACCACTGTTTTGGTACAAGTCAGTTTCTGCAAGAATGTAAGTACAGTTATGCAAAAATACTTATCAGTTTCTGCAGATATACAAGTCGTTTCTGCCATTCGAACTGATACAATGCTAACTTTGCCTAAAAGAAGGACTTATATTAGAACACCTAAAGATTTACCTGATATGAACATAAATCTTGACAGATTTGTGGGAGTCGTTCCCAAATGACATTGATTCTCCGTAAAATCTATGTCGAAAAATCACTCAGACTAATCCCATTAGCACTCTAATTACATTTAATCAAAACTCAACCAAAGAAGCTGTTTCCAAGAACACCCAGATTAGGTTTTATCTAAACTTCTATTTTCTTCTGACCGTAAATGAATGACTAACTTTGTCTAAATGAATGACTTATATTAGAGCACTCAAAGATTTACTTGATATGCACATGATGGGGTACAATATAGATAGATTTTGAATCAATGTCAGCATACTTTCTCGCTAATGCCTATCAAATTTCACTTGCAAAACAAGCCAACAAAACAAAATCAATATTTCCATACAAAATTTATTTTTTTCTCCCAAGTTTTAGACCACTTCATATTCCAACCCAAGAGCTCCAAAATCTTCTACCAAAAGTATCTTACTAATGATCATTATTGGCACCATGGAGCACCATCTTTTGTCTATACTGGCGATGAAGGGAACATTGCTCCAAAATTTCAAGCATTATTGGTCTTCATTAAAGTATTACCACAAAACTGTCTATAGTTTTATGCATCTCAAAAGTATTTTAGGAAATACAAATTTACAGTCAGAAGAAAATAGAAGTTTAGATAAAACCTAATTTGGGTGTTATTGGAAACAGCTTCTTTGGTTGAGTGTTGATTAAAAGTAATTAGAGTGCTAATGAGATTAGTCTGAGTGATTTTTCAGCATAGGTTTTACGGAGAATCAATGTCATTTGGGAATGACTCCCACAAACTTACCAAGATTTATGTTCATATTAGGTAAATCTTTGGGTGTTCTAATATAAGCACTTCTTTTAGGCAAAGTTAGTATTGCATCAGTTCGAATGGCAGAAACGACTTGTATATCTGCAGAAACTGACAAGTATTTTTGCATAACGGTACTTGCATTCTTGCAGAAAACGACTTGTACCAGAACAGTAGTCAACGATTTTGGCGGGAAGGGTAATCTGGGAAGTCCAAATTAGTTGATTTTAAAAAACCCATTTTTTCTTAAGTCTACCCATTGTTCAGAAATTTTAAAAAGTCACCCCACTTTTTTATAATTTTCCAAAATAAACCCTTCATCTACAAATATTTTACCCCAAAACCCATTTTTTTGTAATTTTCCCTTGGTTCTTACACAGTTGAACTCTTTGAACCTTTTCTTAGTTATATAAGCATAATTTTTTTGCTTCAATTTAGGATTATGTGATTAAGAATTTGTAATATTAATTTCTAAGAGTTGGAAATTTTAGGAATTTTTAATTTCTGAGAATATGGCAATTGATAATTTGGTACATTTAACAAAACTAAGGAAATTCAACATTGAATTTCACTGTTCCAGTAGTTTGAACAGTAGACTTAATTCCATGAGAATTCTATATATTCTCTGAATCATAAAAAAATTTCAAATGCGCACCCCACTCAACATTTATGGCTCTATCAATGACCATCGTACCACCATGGCACCACTAACTGCAACTACTGCCAACCACATCCACCAAAGATCCGGCCAACAACCCCAAATCTACGCACACATAAAAAAATTGACCCCCACCAGACAACAACCACAGCGGCATCACTCCACCATCACCGGCCACCATGACACCACCATAGCTGACTCCCATATTCCTAACCCAACACCACCACCACCATATCCACTGCACAACCACGTACAGCACCACCCCATATACACATGGGTTGGCTTCCTTTAACCCTGACCCCACCACCATATCTTCCAGCACCCAACAACCATCGCCGGCACCATCGCGACACTATTCAACAATCACCAACCACCCTGACACCAACTCTAATATCCAAGATTGAAAAATGAATTTCAATAAGGGTATAAAAAGTATAATACGGTGGTGTAAAAATAACATTCCCGAATTGGATCATCGCAAATTCGAGTATTACTAATTTACTAAAAAAAAATTAGTGAAAATTTATTGAAACGTGTCTCAAGCCAAAAGTAAGAACTTCGATAAATAAAAAAGGCATGTGCTCATAGCCATAATGTTGTAATTTTGTTTAACATATATCTTGTGTAAGATCATTCCTTATATGGAAGGTAACTCTTCATCATCAATGTCGCCGTTAGCAGCGATCACAATTTTAATAAGATAACCGAAGTGAGAAAAGTATCTATGGGTGGTTATTAGAGTTGTGTGTAATGATACAAGTGTTTAAATGACCTTCTCACTAACATATGTGATTTGCCAAAACGTTGTAATTTTTAAAATTATTTTTCTCATAAATATTTTCTAGTTGTAACTTACATATAGTTAGTTTTGATGACATAATACTTAATAGCCAGTTAAGCATATTTGATTCTCGACAAGAGATGCGTCGGCTATATGTTATAGCAATCAAAAGTTGTTTTTACGTGTCAAAGTAATACTCCACGTAAGAGCCAGGTACGCATGTACAGCTCGCCACACTATCTCATAATACTCAAAAGTTGAGAAGAGAATAAAAATAACCGTATTGGCACTCTGTTTTTTAGTAGTGACACTCCTATGAGGTAGCATGTTATTGTACCTCGTGCCTTTATGAATTGAACATGAAGTTCCATGAGCCAAAAATGGAGCTCATAGACGATTACTCAAAAAAATAGCTTCAATTATGATAAAGGATAAAAAAATTTTTGAAAGTTGAATAGATTACTTGTGTAATAACCTTAGACCATCCCTTAAATAGAATGATTTTGTTTGTTATGATATATTTAAGTGTACCAATGACCCCGACGTACATATTTGATTTTCCAAGATGTTGCGATTCTTTAAATTATATTCCATGTATATATTTTCTGTTTATAACTTACAAAAGTTGGTATTTTATAACGAGCTATTTAATAATCAGCTAAGCCTGTTTTATTCTCGACAAGAGTTGCGTTGGCTATACGTTATAACAATTAATAGTTGTCTATGTATGTTAACATCTCGTGTAAGGGCCAGGTAAACATATTCAATCTCGCAGGCTATATGTTATAATAGTCACAAATGTTGTCTTTCTTTTAAAGGGAAGTAAATTTGCATAATGATATTCGAATATATATGAATCATGTCGAAAAAATTGTGGTTGCAACTAGGGTTGTAGCAAAAGATTACAACCACCATATAAGTGATAATTAATGGTTGTTAATATGGTCAATGGTATTTACTTAATGACGCTAAAAGGTACTATTAAGATTTATCGAGAATGTTTCTGCAAAGATGTGTCATTAGTTATATATATTTAGTAATCATTAAATGTTTAGAGCCGATACAAATCAAGCGCTTGTAAAAAGACATTTTATCAAGTTTATCTCCCACTGTCCAAACCACAACACGGACAATGGAGATCAATTTCTTTTTTTTTTCTTTTGTGGAGTTATAATATCACTAAACTCCGTGTTAGGGTTAATTATGGTCAACCCCATCGAATTTTAAAAGCTTAGATGTTAGACTAGAATCTTAAAGATTTGTATCGCACGCACCAAAAAATGTTTGTATTTAATACACTATATGCTTATGTCAACATGCTTATTTTCAAAAAGACAATATAGATCTTTTCAGGCCCTTAACTTTTTAAGTAGGTATAGATTTTCGTCCACATATCTCATCTTCACCTATCTTTCTTACTCTACCAATACCAGCCATAACAAAACTCACACCACCAACATTGCCACTACCCAAAGCCACTCCGAACCCTTCCATCTCCAAATTCCCTCATTTCCACATTCCCACAACCCAGAACCCATTTCCCAAAAAACCATCTTTAGGGATGGACTAGGGTTTACATCTTTGAGGATGGAGGGCAACAAATTGAGGTGCCTCTTCCAACCATAATAACATCTCTAAAACAACTTGTATGTTTTGCCAAAACATATGCCACATTGTTACTTGATCTTCTAACTAACATGGGTTCAAAGTTCCTAAACTTCTTAGTTAATCTATACGTGTCTTCGATGATAATCCTAACCACTGAGTTATCTCTTCTTTCCATCGATAATGCTGAAAGCACATTTGTCAAGTATATTTCCCACTGAGTATCCCAAAAACTACCTCACATGCAAATTTTGCACTTTTAAATGTCGTAATGACCTCGCATGTATAGATCCTGGATGTCACACCGAGGGAGGCCAAGGTGATACCGCTGGTAAAAGTACTGTGGAAAAATCATACTATCGAGGAGGCTACCTGAGAGCCAGATGAGGCCATGCGAAGTGCTTACCCTCATCTATTTGACACTACATGTGCATAAATTCGAGGAGGAATTTTTTATAAGTTGGGGAGAGTGTAATACCTCAAACCCTGAAATACTTTTAACAGATTAATTTAAAATTTTTAGCGATATATTTTTTTAGTATTTAACATCTATCTATTATTAGCGATTTTTAGCAGCGATTAGTGAAGCGGGGTTGTGTAACACCCGATAAATTTTTCTAGCACATAAAATTATCGTAAATAATTACTTTGGAATTTTCCGTAAAAATAGAAAGTTTTGGGGTAAATTTTGAATAACTATCAAAAACTTAAGGGGCTTTTTTGTAATTTTCCAGCCTAGGGTTTTATTATATATATGAGACATAATAGAGCAGCCGTCCAAATTGTTTCTCTTCTCCTTCTGATATACATATACGGTAGAGGCAAAGAGAGAGACAGAGCTTGAAGAAGAATTTTTCCGGCAATCGAATTCTTTTTCGGTAATTTTTTTAAAGCTTTTTTCTTTGGTATTTAAATGGCTTATAGTTTAAGGGGGCATGAGAGAACCCGTGAGGATTTTGTGCGTTTAGGGCTGCGACTGTGTGCTCATGGAAGTAGTGTAGAAGCATGGATTTAACGGATTATGGTCGTGAGATGAGGGTACTGCCGTAAGGCAATTTTTGTGTGTTTGGTTTGTGGCCCTAGCAGCTATGGATGCGAAGAGGAAGAGAGAAACCATGGCTGCTGTAATCTTAGTTTATGAGTGTAAATTGTATGTGTGTTAGTGTAAGAGCCCCTTTTTATACTAATGAAGATCATATTTGTTGGAAAATAAATTAAGGGATAAATCATTAGAGAAAATTGGTTGTTAAACCATCTCTGATGGATTCAGTCGATGAATAGTATTTTCAATCTGAATAGTGGTTTGATTCAAATGAATAGTATTTTCAGTCGAATGAATAGTGTTTGAAATGAAAAATCAAATTCGTGGAAGACAATTTCGTGACTGAAGGATTCAATCGAATGGAACCCCTTTTAGTCGAATGGAAAAGAATGAGTACGAAGGAAGACATTTCTCGACTGAAAGATTCAATTGAAGGAAAACTCTTTCCTTCGAATGAAAGGGTAAGATCCCATTTTTGTAAACATTAGAAGGTTATGGGGTGCATTTTGAGTAAGTACCAAAAGTTTGGGGAGTGTTAGTGAAATCTGCCAACTTAGGATTTCTTCCTATAAATAGCTTCTTTACCCTCCAACCCTTTTTTTTGTTCTCTTGCTTCTCTTTCTTGAGAAAGAGAGAATGAGGGGAGGCTTAGGAGGCTCTTTAGATTCTAAGGCGATGCTTTAAGAATTTCGTACCAAGAGCTTGATTAAGGTAAGGGATTTTCGTATTTCTTGCTGTGGTAAGAAATTGATACGTAGTATCACTTTGCTAGTTGTTGTACGACTTTGGAGTTTTGTTCAAATTGCTTTGTATTTGCCTTCGTTGCGATTGAGTTCACAATTCGTAATTTATACATGATAATTAAGATGAACAACCTTCTGTTAAAAAGAGAGTATTTAAGACTTTTGCAGTCACATAGTGACTTTTGTAGCCACCTTAGTGGCCTTTGTAGTCACTTTACGTGAATTCGGATAGTCCTCACAATGACGGCTATTATGCCATCGGTATGCATTTCGTACCTTCGGGTTTTGTGTTCGATTTGGGCCTATGGCCACTAATGATCATTTTGTATATTGTTTTGCCTCATTTTCATTATTGTCAATGGCTATCGCTTGTTCGTCAAGTTTTGGCTTTGTTTTGGAATACGAATTAATGTATTTGCTTACCATTTGATTTCTCCTTATTGGGCTATTTCAGCTCATCCCCTATTTGTTTGCTTTGTCCCTTACCACAGGTGATAGACTTGATTAGAAGCATGGCACGCATGGGGAATTATAGCTTCTACTTTGTTAGCATGTCAAAACAATGCATTCCTTTTGAGAACTTTACCCGAATGAGGGCAATTTGATTTGGCATTAGAGTTTTGTAATAGAATTTGGGGATGGATGATTTTTTTGTGATTAGACGGTTTGTACGAGGCAAGGTTGTAATTAAGCCTCTACCTTTTAGAGATATTTTGTCGCTAGTGGATTAGAAGCTCTATTTATACGTTGGTGTAGTTGAGTATTTATTAGAATGCATATAATATTAGGACTAGAAAATTGTTTGGTAACGGCTCCCAAAGTCGGGGGCGTTACAGTTTGGTATCAGAGCTTAGGCTAAAGATTCTGTAGACTCTTAGAACTAATTTAAGACATTAACTTCCGCGCTTGTTAGGATTAGTACTTGATTAGTGTGTAAGCATTAGACTTATGTATGTTCATGGTGCTAATCAGAATGAGTAACCGAGGAAGAATTCATGGTGGCAGAGGAGGCCGGGGAGGCCGAGGTGGAAGAGGAGACGAATAACCCAATGCTACACAAGTTGCGGCTAACGCTGCGATCTTGAAACAGTTCACGAGTTTGCGGCCAAATAAGTTTGATAAGGTTGCGGATTATGTGGTTGCCGAGACTTAGGTTAATGAGTTGGACAAGGTATTCGAGGTGATAAGGTGCTCTGATAAACAGAAGGTGAAGTTAGTGATTTTTCAGTTAACAGGCGAGGCAGACCAATGGTGAAAGATGACCTTAAGGATGATGATGGTGGAAGAGAAAAGAGATCTCACATGGCAAGCATTTCCAGACCGCTTCTTCACGAAGTGCTTTCCTCCAAATGTGAAGGAGGCTATGGAAAGTTATTTCATGAGGATCGCTTAGCATCCAAATGAGACGATCATGGAGTATGAGGGGCAATTTGCACTATTTTTAAGATTTGCCTCGCATGTTGTTCAAGATGAGAGTCATCAGGCACGCAAGTTTCAAGAGGGACTGTGCTTTGAGATAAGCTGACATATGTCTATTCTGGATAACCTTACATATGCACAAGTGGTGGATGGGGCGCAATGTCTGGAACGCATTCATGATGAACAACTGTGCATCTGGGAAGACAAGAGGGAAAAAAGGACCATAATGAAGAGAACTTTAAGAATGGAAGGAACCAGCATCACATGCCAAGAGAAGGTCGGTTGGTGGATCGGGGTAGAGGCAGCAGACTTGAAGCAGTACTAGGAATTGCACTACCTGTGGAAAGTATCATGGGAACTGGGCGTGTTATAATTGCGGAGCAGTGGGGCACATAGCCAGAAACTGCACAAAGCCTCCTCGTGATCAGAAGTGGAATAAGAAAGACGATGATAAGCAAAGAGCACATGAAGGACGTGCCAGAGTCTTTTCCATGACGACTCGCAAGGCAGGAGCGTCAAATGATGTTGTAACAGGTATATTTAAAGGCTGTGATAGGAGGGCATTTACGCTACTAGATCCCGATGCCACACACTTGTTTGTTTCGGTATCTTTTTGTAAACACTTGACTGTCAGACCTAGAAGTTTGGAAACCAAACTCCATGTTGATACCCCTATTGGAAACTCTGTGGTTGCCTCTAGAGTATATAATTCTTGCTCCATCATTTTCGATGATAGGGTGTTAATAGTGGACTTAATTCCGCTAGATATTAAGGACTTCGATGTGATTTTGAGTATGGATTGGTTGTCTTTGGTTGTCTTACAATCATGCCAGGATAGACTGCTTCAGCAAAGAAGTTCTATTTTTTATTCCAAATCAACTCAAATTTAAGATTCAGGGGGCTAGAGTCAGTACCCTACCTAATTTTATTTCATCTTTGCGCGCCAAATGTCTTCTTAGGAAGGGTTGTAGAGGTTATTTGGCTCACATCCATGACACTTGTGTAACCGGAGTCAGGCTTGAAGATGTCCCTATTGTTCGTGAATTTTCAGAAGTGTTTCCAAAAGACTTGCCTGGTCTTTTGCCAGATAGGGAGATCGAGTTTACTATTGATTTGATTCCTGGTGCAACACCTATCTCCAAAGCACCTTACAGTTGGCTCTTACGGAACTTAGGGAACTAAAGAAGCAATTATAAGAATTCTTAGACGAGGGCATGATTTGTCCTAACGTGTCTCCATGGGGTGCGCCGGTACTATTTGTTAAGAAGAAATATGGGAGCATGCGTTTATGTATCGACTATAGGGAGCTTAATCGCCTAACAGTCTAAAATAAATATCCTTTGCCAAGAATTGATGACCTATTTGATCAACTTCAGGGTGCAAGGTACTTCTCGAAAACAGACCTTCGGTCGGGGTACCATCAACTTAAGGTGAAGAAGGAAGATGTACCAAAGACTGCTTTTAGGACACGGTATGGCCATTATGAATTTTTAGTAATGCCTTTTGGTTTGACAAATGCTCCGGCAGCATTTATGGACCTTATGAATAGGGTGTTTAAAAAGTACTTGGATCAGTTTGGAATTATCTTTATAGACGATATCTTACTTTATTCCAAGAGTGAGGAGGAGCATGAAAAATATTTGACTATAGTTTTGCAGATTTTGGGGGAGCATAAACTTTATGCCAAGTTCAATAAGTGTGAGTTCTGGTTAGAACAAGTTTCCTTCTTGGGTCATGTAGTGACCAAGGATGGGATATCCGTGGATCCTACTAAGATTGAATCAATTGTGAATTGGGAGAGACTGACCTATGTAACAAAGTTTAGAAGCTTCTAAGGATTGGCAAGTTATTATAGGAGGTTTCTCGAAGGTTTTTCTCGCATTTCTATTCCTTTGACCGAGTTGACGAGGAAGTATGCCAAATTTTTATAGACAGAAGAATGTGAAAAGAGTTTTCAAGAATTGAAGAAGTGCTTGATTTTGGCACCAGTCTTGACACTGCCATCTGAATCTGGAGGGTTTGTCATCTATAGTGATGCATCACGACAAGGACTCGGTTGTGTGCTTATGCAACGGGGTAAGGTAATTGCTTATGCCTCCAGACAACTTAAGCAGCACGAGCAAAATTATCCTACCCATGACTTAGAACCAATGGTTGTGATTTTTGCACTAAGAATTTGGCGTCATTATTTGTACAGTGAACCGTGTGAGATCTATACGAATCATAAGAGCTTGAAATACATCTTCACACAAAAGGAGTTGAACATGAGACAGATGTTGGTTGGAATTGTTGAAGGACTATGATTGCACCATTTTGTACCATCCAGGTAAGGCTAATATTGTGGCGGATGCGCTAAGTAGGAAGAGTATGGGAAGACTTTATGCTATGCTTATTACACAACCTCATTTGTTGGAAGAAATCGAAGTAAGATTTCCTAATTTTGTTGGGTATTTGGCGCATTTGGAAAGTTCAACCATCATTGATAGAGAAAATTAAGGTGGCTCAAGCGTTAGACCCTGAATTGGCCAAGATTAGTGACAGAGTGAATGAAGGTGGTTACACATATTTTAGTTTGGATAAAGAGGGTATTCTTCGTATGGGTTCTAGACTGTACGTTCCTTCGAATCCATAATTGAAGAAGGAGATTCTCTCAGAGGCTCACAATTCACCTTTTTCAGTTCACCCGGGTGGTACCAAGATGTACCAGAACTTGTGGAATGTTTATTGGTGGAAGACATGAAGAGAGAGGTAGCGGACTTTGTGGCTAGATGTTTGGTGTGTCAGCGGATTAAATCATAACACCAAAGACCCATTAGGAAGTTTACAACCGATTGTTATTCCTGAGTGAAAGTGGGAGCATATAACAATGGATTTTATGGTTGGACTGTAGCCAACTGCAAGGCGACACGATGCAATATGGGTGATAGTTGACCGATTGACCAAAGTAGCGCACTTTTTAGCCATAAGGAACAAGGATTTGATTGAGGTACTTGCTAATTTGTACATTTGGGAGATACTTAGGTTACACGGAGTGCCTTTATCTATTGTGTCAAATAGAGACCCAAGATTTACCTCATGCTATTGGGGGTGGTTTGCAAAAGGCCATGGGTACACAACTTAATCTTAGAACATCTTTCCATCCACAAACAGACCGACAATCTGAGCGAACTATCCAGACATTGGAGGACATGTTACGAGCTTGTGCTATGGATTTTTGGGGTAATTGGGATGATCACTTACCATTGATAGAATTTGCTTACAATAACAGTTATCATGCTAGCATTCAGATTGCACCATTTGAGGCTTTTTATGGAAGAAGGTGTCGATCACCAATTTCTTGGAGTGAGTTGGAGAAAGGAAACTGATAGGTCCAGAACTAGTACAAATCATTGCAGACAAGATCCAAGTGATTAAGGACAAACTTAAGACTGCCCAGAGCCGACAGAAGAGTTACGCATATATGAGGCATCATGAGCTCAAATTTGATGCTGGTGATCATGTGTTTTTGCGAGTATCCCCGTGGAAAGGAGTCTTGAGGTTTGGGAAGAAAGAAAGCTATCCGAAAGGTACATTGGACCGTTTGAAATCTTGGAGCGAGTTGGTACACTTGCTTATCGTTTAGCTTTGCCTCCTAATTTGTCAAAGATACATAATGTTTTCCATGTTACAACCTTGAGTAAATATGTTTATGACCCTTCGCATGTTATTGAGTTTGAGCCTATTCAAGTTAGGGAAGATCTATCTTATGAGAAGCAACCGGATCACATTTTGGAACGCGATGAACGTGTCATGCACTCTAAGAGGATAACTTTTGTGAAGGTATTATGGCGTAACCATTCTGAGAGGGAAGCTACTTGGGAACTCGAAGATGATATGCACAAGAAATATGCTTAACTTTTCGATGATTAAGATACGTTTAATTCCGGGGACGGAATTCTTTTAAGGTGGGGAGAATGTAAGAGCCTCTTTTTATGCTAATGAAGATCATATTTGTTAGAAAATAAATTAAGGGATAAATCATTAGAGAAAATTGATCGCTAAACCATCTCTGATGGATTTAGCTGATGAATAGTGTGTTTGATTTGAATGAATAGTGTTTGAAATCGAGGGAAGAAGCGACTGAAGGATTTAGTCGAAGAAAAATTTTTCGGTCGAATGGAGGACCTTTTCGATCAAATGAAAATTCTTTCGGTCGAATGAAAAATCAAATTCGAGAAAGACTATTTTGCGACTGAAGGATTCAGTCGAATAGAACCCATTTCAGTCGAATGGAAAAGAATGAGTGCGAAGGAAGACATTTCACGACTGAACGATTTAGTCAAAGGAAAACTCTTTCCTTCAAATGAAAGGGTAAGATCCTTTTTTTGTAAATATTAGACGGTTTTGGGGTGCATTTTGAATAAGTATCAAAAGTTTGGGGAGTGTCAGTGAAATTTGCCAACTTAGGATTTCTTCCTATAAATATCTTATTTCCCTCCAACCCTTTTTTTTTTGTTCTCTTGCTTTTCTTTCTTGAGAGAAAGAGGGGGGGCGGGGGGCTTAGGAGGCTTTTTAGATTCTAAGGCGACATTTTAAGGATTTCGTACCTAGAGCTTGATTAAGGTAAGTGATTTCGTACTTCTTGTTGTGGTAAGGAATTGATACGTAGTATGGCTTTGCTAGTTGTTGTATGACTTTGGAGTTTTGTTCAAATTGCTTCGTATTTGCCTTCGTTGCTATTGAGTTCTCAATTCATAATTTATACATGATCATTAAGATGAACAACCTTTTGTTAAAAAGGGAGTCTTTGAGACTTTTGTAGTCACACAGTGACTTTTGTAGTCACTTTGAGTGACTTTCAGATAGTCCTCACAATGACGGCTATTACGCTACCGTTATGCATTTCGCACCTTCAGGTTTTGTGTTCGATTTGGGCTTATGGCCACTAATGATCATTTTGTATATTGTTTTGCCTCATTTGCATTATTGTCAATGGCTATCGCTTGTTCGTCAAGTTTTGACTTTGTTTCAGAATACGAATTAATCTATTTGCTTACCATTTGATTTCTCCTTATTGGGCTATTTCAACTCATCCCCTATTTGTGTGCTTTGTCCCTTACCATGGCTGGTAAACTTGATTAGAAGCATGGCATGTATGGGGAATTATAGCTTTTATTTTGTTAGCATGTCAAAACAAGAACTTTACCAGAATGTTGGTAATTTGATTTGGCATTAGACTTTTATAATAGAATTTATTCTTTTGTGATTAGATGGTTTGTAAGAGGCAAGGTTGTAATTAAGCTTCTACCTTTTGGAGATATTTTGTCGCTACTGGATTAGATACTCTGTTTATACCTTGGTGTAGTTCAGTAATTATTAGAATGCATATAATATTAGGACTGAATTTTTTTTGGTAACGGCTTCCAAAGTCGGGGGCGCTACAGTTAGTGTGTGAGTATTGTGTGAATACATGTGTGTATGAGCAAGGAGAGAGGCTGAAGTTTCGGCCGTGTGAATTGCGGGTGTTGTGCTTGTGTTTTCGTGTGCTCTGTGCGTGTGTTTGCATGTATATATGTGAATGGTAAGGCTTCCAAGAGGCAACTATGTGTGTATGTGTGTGTGTGTGTGAGAGAGAGAGAATTGTATGCTTGTGTGTGAAAATTGTTGTGCGTGTGTGTGGACTGTCGTGAAGGCAGTCAATGCGCGCGCGCGTGCATGTGTTAATGTGTGCTTTCTTGTGTCGGTGTGTCTGGATATGTGGGTTTGTAGGGAAGGGATATTGTTATGAGGTAGTTTATGTGATTGTGGGAGCTTACTATGTGCATGAGTATGTGTATATGTGAGGGTGTATTGTGTATGTGATGTGTGAGGGGATATGTGGGTTTGTGCATATTAGTGTGTGTGAGGGTGTTTGTGTATGTGTGTGGCTATGTATATATTAGTGTGTGTGTGTGTGTGTTGGGGGTAGGGGTGGGTGTGTCCGTGTATATGTGAATGTATGGTGTGTGTAGGGGGTTCAGTGAACTATAGTCTAATGTTCGTGGATCTGTAAATGATCTAGTAACTGAATGCAGAGAACAAGAGGGAGTAGTGGAAGTGGGTATAGTTAGGTTGAGCAACTGTGGTACCCTGTGCTTGCACAAGTGTACCACGGACTAGCGTTATGTTCGGCGCATGTGTTGAAAAATTCATAGTGATCATTAGCATGTCAAATTTTACATTAGAATACTTTAGGCTAAGTTAAAATTTCTGGCAAAAATTTGTAGTTTTCTTAAATCACTTGTATTTCTAATATTTTCTGTAATTTCATATTTATAAAATTCTTTTGTGGTCTTTAAAGTCCACTTTAAATTTTGGAAAAATTAGAGTAATGTTTTCATAGTATAAGTAAGTCCCAGTATAAGTTTGGTGATTTTTAGAGTTAATTTGTTATCATTTATGTATTGCATTAGATTTAACAAAATGAATAATTTAAAAATAATTTTAATGCCCTCTAAATTCTAGTTTTCATTTCTATAGTTTTTATACATATTTTAAAGTTCTTACAAAAATTATGGGATTTTATTTCCAGTTTGAGGCAATTATGACTATTAATGGGCTTTTAGTGCATTTCAAGAAATTATTTTGATTTTAAAAAATTCAAAAATTATATTTTTATTTCATATGTTGTATTAAGACAGAAAGAATTCTTAATGAGAATTAATATCATTTCTAGATTATTTTTGAGCCTTAACGAGTTTGACGAGTCTCTTGGTTAGGTGGGCCGTTTGTGGGACCCACTTTGAGTTGCAGCGTTCCAAGTTGAGGAGTGAGTTCGCTGTGGGTAGATTTTATTAGGTTAATAGTAGTGTAACATGTGCTCTGATAAGTGATTTGCCAACCTAGGTTAATTCAAAGGACTTTTATCGAGGGCGCTTTAGCTTCGTTTCGCTTGGATCGAGATAAGGAATTTCTATCCAAAACTCAATTTCATCTAATTGTCCTTGCATATATTTTTCTGAATTGTTATCGAATTTCTTTGGACTCAGTTATAATTGTTATGAGAATGCATTGTTATCCTTTAATACCTTGTTTTGAGCCTTACACGTTGATTAAAAATATTTATCGATGCTCAGTATTTATTACTCGTTGGGCTTCAATTTATTCATTCTATTAATTGATTATTGCATTCTGTATATCGACATGAGTTAGTGTATTGAGTAATTATAAGGATGGTCTGTATTGGGGGTGATATAAGGATGGTCTGTTATTGCGGGAGACGCTAGTACCTTAGTGGTCTAACTAGTGTCCATATGCATATGTAACCACATTGTTAGTGAGCACTACCTGTGTGGCTTTGCTAAGCATTTCCTTGCACTGTCTGCGCGGCTTTGCATTCACTCATGTTCAATATCATCTGCATCGTTTACAATGTAATTAAAATTATTTCTATCTGTATATGGTATAAGAGATAGAGTTAAATCTCTTCCCTTATCGTTTTTGAAGTGAACATGATAATCGTTTGTATTTCCTCTTCTGAATTTTGAGTGACTTTACTAAACTCTCAAAAGCTCACCCCTTTTTCTATTCCTTTGGCAAGTAATAATCGACAATAGATTTCTTGGGTTGGTTAGAGTCTGATCATGGAGTTAGTTTAGATTTTCATTATTTTCTTTATTTAAGCCCTTGCAAGGGAATCAATGTGTAACTTACCAATTGAGTAATTTAATTTAGTCTTTACGTTTAAGAATGATTAGCTGAGAATTTGAGTTGTTGAAGAAGCTCTGATATAGATATGTATTGGGATTTTCTTAGCGAAATTGAGATGATTGAATAATTAAGAATTGATCAATTGATTGGCTAATGCTCTAGAAATTCTAGGGCATTACAGTTTATTTTTATATTTTTTCCTTGAACTCGACATCGGAGTCGAATGACCTACGTATCCACTCGGACAAACTAATATTAAAACCATCATATTTCGACTTTAGACTTACAGGAGGCAACCTGCACTTCGGTTTTAGATTTGAACTATGAAATGAAATGAAAAAACTCTTTTTGAGTTTTTATGTAATAGAAATGTAATCGCAGGAGGGGAAACACTCTAAACTACTACTCCCTTCATCCCACATAATTCGATCAATTTTGACTTGTACGCAGATTAAGGATTCTTGCACGCAGATTAAGGATTCAAGTCATAGAATGTGTATTTCTCATTCTACTTTTTAGAGAAAGGAGGGGAAGTAAGTAGGTCAGGATAGAGAAAATTGGTTAGTGGATTATTAAATAGAATAAAAAAGTGTTAGAAAGTAAAGCAAGATAGAGAAAATGAGTTGGTAGAGAGTTAAATGTGGAGAAATAAATAGAATAAAAAAAAGTGTAAGAAGGCTAAATTTAATGGAAAAAAAACACCTAGAGATTTTTTTTTCTTAATTTAGAAAGTGAGGAAATTTTGTGAGACAGCTAAAAAAGGAAAGATTATCAATTTATGTAGGACGGAGGGAGTATATTGTAACTAGCCTAGAGAAAAGCAATAAAATGTACCTCTCGAATGCACTTAGAAGACTCAGAAATGCATTGAGATTTTGATGCGCATGGCTTAAGAATATAGAAGTGAATATATGAAATGCTAAATTCCCCTTAGAGATGATCTATCACTTCTAAGAAAGAAATGGTATAAAAGTTATGGGGAGAAAAAGATTGTCCTTGAAAATGTAGCACAAAGACCCTATTTATCGAGGTTTGGGTGCTAGAAATGATAAGGATGACTATCTAGTAGGTAATTTGGTGATAGAGCTGAATATTTGATGAAAATATGAAACTTGAAAAAAGGTCAACAAACCGGTCGATTCATCCAACGAACCGGCCGATTTTTGACCCCTTATTAGACTTAATTAAATAGATTAGTCTCATTATATTATTAGGTCTAAGCCTATAATAATAATAAACTTAATTAACAATAAAGTTCAAAAATCATTTAATAAATAAAAAGACTACAAAATGGGTTATATATATATATATATATATATATATATATATATATATATATATATATATATATATAAGAAGCCGATCCATTGCTCGCGCGGGCAACTTCCGCTAAGTTGCCCACGTGATCTGGCAGTCCAAGCGCGAGATGTGGATGGTCCAGATCTATTTTTGTCGTCCGCTACATTATGTAGCGGACGACGAAATCTAGCGTGTCCATCAGGCCAGATGGACGACCAGATCGTGCGGGCAACTTAGCAAAAGTTATCCGCGCGAGTAATGGATCAGCTCCCATATATATATATAGGGGGCCGATCCACACCCACCGGTGGAGAAATAACAAATTTCTCCACCGAACCGCTGGTCTTACCAGCGGTTGGCCACGTGGGCCAAAAAAGGACGAAAATGGACAAAAAAAGGACGAAAATACTATGATAAATTCATGAAAATATCACGAGAAAATGAAAAACTCGTGAGAAAATGGTGGCAATAATGCCCAACCGCAACTCCTACATGCGGTTGGCATTATTGCCTTCCGTGACCCCACCCCCCACCCGTCACCCCCCTTGCCCCCCACCCCCTTGCCCCCCACCCCGTGGCCCCCACCCTATGTCCTTTTCCCCCACCCGTGAACCCCCCTTCCCCCACCCGTGAACCCCCTCTTCCCCCACGTGTCATTACCACCCTACCCCCCACCCCCACGTGTCATTCCCCCCTCCCCCTCCCTGCTGTTCACTCACGGTTCTTCTCTTCCTCTCTCACTTTTCTCTCTATAAAATCCCTCCTCCCCGAATCATTTCTTCCACCCTCCTCATTCTCCCTATCTCACCTACATACAAACAAAAAAAATTTACGCTAGAAGATCGGTGGATAACCGCTAGAAGACCGGTGAATTTTTCTTGAAATATATCAAGTTAAAACAAGTAAGTATTTTTCAATTTGTTCTTACCAATTGATTGTTTAAATTGTGTTACGCTTAAGTTGTTCTTACAATAGTCTAAAATTCGTGTTTAGGGCGTCAAAGGGCGTCAAAATTACGTTTTGACAAATCGGGGTATTACATTCGAAAAATTCCAAAATAGCGATTTTTTAGGGCGTTAGAAATAGAATTTTTCACGAATTTATAAAAAATAGCTAGAGCTAGATTTTGCCAAAGTACGAAACAGAGACCCTAGTTATTTTCAAAAGATCTATATCAGGTAAAAATTTCAGATTTTTCCAAAGACCGGAAAGGGGTTAACTGATACACGCAACCTTGTAACTTTGCAGTGTAATTTAAAATATCAAGCCAGCGCGATTTCGCGCAAAACTTTTATGAGAACCCTAGGGTGTTGGGAAGTTCCATTCCCCAGGAATTCGGGCCATTCCGAAGCCGTTAGCTAATTTTTTGGCCGAACGGGCTTTTAAGCGCTCGATCCGGACACCGGTTCGGGATTTTTAGGCGAAAAATCCGTAAAATACTTTTTAGATCAAGAATGAACTCAGGAAGCTTAAAATAGCATTTTAAAGCACTTTTGATATTTTCTGAAGCCAGGGGGTATTTTGGTAATTTGCCACCCCGAGAGGGGTATTTTGGTAATTTTCCCGAAAAAATTTTCCAACGGACTTTTAAGTCCAGAAATGTAAGTAAAACGCCTGAAATGTTATTTTGCAGCTGATTGCGGGGCGTAATTGTCGCTAAAGGTGAAAACTTAATTAGACAGTTTTTTTACGAATTTATAAAAAATAGCTAGAGCTAGATTTTGCCAAAATACAAAACAGAGACCCTAGTTATTTTCAAAAGATCTGTATCAGGTTAAAATTTCAGAGTTTTTCAAAGACTAGAAAGGGGTTAACTGATACGCGCAACCTTGTAACTTTACAGTGTAATTTAAAATATCAAGACAGCACAATTTCGTGCGAAACTTTTATGAGAACCCTAGGGTGTTGGGAAGTTCCATTCCCCAGGAATTCGGACCATTCCGAAGTCGTTAGCTAATTTTTTGGCCGAACGGGCTTTTAAGCGCTCGATCCGGACACCGGTTCGGGATTTTTAGGCGAAAAATCCGTAAAATACTTTTTAAATCAAGAATGAACTCAGGAAGCTTAAAATAGCGTTTTAAAGCAATTTTGATATTTTCTGAAACCAGGGGGCATTTTGGTAATTTGCCCCCCCGCGAGGGGTGTTTTTGTAATTTTCCCGAAAAAAAGTTTTTCAGTCCAGAAATGTAAGTAAAACACCTGAAAGGTTGTTTTGAAGCTGGTTTGATGGGCGTTAGGGTGACAATGAACCCCCGGGGGCTATTTTGCTAATTTTACGTTACACAAATCTGTGCTTAAAATAACTTTTAGTTCAGGAAAGGGTGTGAGACACCTGAAAAGTTATTTTAAAGAGTGAATTCAGGAAGCTTGTTGTCAGGGGGCATTTTGGTAATTCGCATCCCCGATAGGGGTATTTTCGTAAATTTGCAGCGTTAAGTTTTTCAAAGGATTTCTTAGTCCAGAAATGTAAGCAAAGCACCTGAAAGGTTGTTTTGAAGCTGATTTGGGGCGTTAGGGTGATAATGAACCCCCGGAGGCATTTCGGTAATTTGTCGCTCATCGGGGGCTATTTTGCTAATTTTACATTATACCAAATTTCTCGAAAGACGGTGGTTTAAATAAATTTTATTCTTCTTTTATTTAAATCTATGACTTGTTGAGAATGATATAATTTTTATTTTTTAGATTCCAGTATAAATATGGATGCAACTGGAGGAAATAATTTTTGTGAAGGTTCTGATCCACCTTACGTTGGTCAAGTTTTTCAAGCACTGGACGAAGTTGAAGCATACTATAGAGCATATTCGAAAACGATAGGTTTCGGTATTAGAACTAAGACGACTAGAAAACGGGCGAATACAGATCAAATTGGTGCAAGACTATTTGAGTGTCATAGAGGAGCACCGCATGTAACTCCGGTCGTTCGGATCAGTGACGAAGGGACAACAAGACAAAGAAAACGGGACACATTTCCGGGTACCGGCTGCAAGGCCCATGTGTATGCAGTACACCGAAAAAATGAAAACCATTGGGTTGTCACAGGAGTGGAGTTGAGCCATAATCATCAGTTGATGACCCCCAGTAAGATTGGTCAAATTCATCAACACCGAGAAATAAGCGCGGCACACAGACAACTAATTTTTACAATGGCCGAGGCTAAAATTCCACCTTCTAAGATGATGGGGGTTTTCTCAAGCCAGGCTGGGGGGATTGACAAGTTGAGTTTCAACGAAGTAGACCTTCGAAATGAACTTCGTGCTCAGAGGAGAGAGTCTTTCGGTAAGAGTGATTCTCAAACTACACTTGATCTCTTCAGGTCCCTTCAGAGTGAGAATTCTGGATTTTTTTACAGTCTCCAACTGGATGATGAGAACCGCATTAGTACTATATTTTGGGCGGACCCCCGTTCTAGAGCTGCTTACCAAAATTTTGGGGATGTTGTGACGTTTGACACCACATACCGCACCAATAAGTACTCTATGCCTTTTGCTCCGTTCACCGGGGTGAACCACCACTATCAGTCAATCTCGTTTGGCTTTGCCCTGCTTAGGGATGAGACGGAGGAGTCATTTACGTGGTTATTTGAAACGTGGCTTCAAGCAATGTATCATATTCCTCCAAAGACCATCATCACCGACCAAGATCTGGCAATGAAAAATGCAATCGCTAAGGTCCTTCCAGATACTCACCATGGCCTGTGCACATGGCACATAAGCAACAAATATCCCGAACGGCTTCACCATGTATATGCAAACCATCCGTCATTCAAGACTGACTTTAATACATGTGTGAAGAAATCGTTGACGGTAGACGTGTTCGAGGAGAGGTGGGCCACGTTAATGGATACTTACTATTTGCACAATCACGAATGGTTACAATCGTTGTATGAGATCAAGACACAGTGGGTCGGTGCCTACACCAAGAATTTTTTTGCAGCCGGAATGACTACGACCTCGAGAAGCGAAGCTATGAATTCATTCTTTGATGGGTACGTAGGCCAGTCTTCAAGTATAGCGGAGTTCGTACTAGAGATGCAGAAAGCCGTTGACAGGCAATTGTACCGTGAGAGAGAAGCCGACGCGGCTACAGTTTGCAAAGAAAGAGCTATACTACTTTATTCACCTTTAGAGGCTCATGCGGCTCAAGTCTATACCAAGGAAATGTTTCGACAGTTTCAAGAGGAACTACTAAAGTCGAATCAATATGGCATGACAAAGTTGCACGAGTATTCCACCAGAGACATCAAGGTTTATGCTTTGACAAATGTGACGAACTTCGCCAATCCGTGCTCTTCGTCGGCTCCGAGGACCAGACGACATTTTACCGTAGCAATTTGTAAGGACACTGGGTTGGTTAATTGCAACTGTCAACTGTTTGAGCATAAAGGTATACTTTGTCGACACGCGTTGAGGGTTTTGAGCGCCAAGAATGCTAGTGAAATCCCTCCACCGTATATCTTGGAACGGTGGACGAAGGAAGCCAACAGAGTCCACGGTCACATTCCTTACGTGCCCAATGTTTCAGTTGATTTCGAGCAATCTGAGTCGCTGCGATATAATCACCTTTGTAACATCATGCACGGTTTATCAATGGATGCAGCGTCGACATTTGATGGGTACAGGTATCAAGTTGAAGCAGCCGCACGGGATAAGGCTATGCATGCACAGTTTAGGATGGCATTACCAGAAACTGTGGACACTCCGACTACTCGACCAACTCCAGGCGGTAGATTCAATCGAGCCAAACAGCCAGTCATTGACGGCACTGACCTACAACGTGAGGAGGACGACATTTTTGATCCAATTATTTCTCAAACAAAAGGGCGAAAACGAGCAATACGCATGAAGAATCCGATTGAAGAAGCAACGGGTCAAAAAAAATTACGAAAGTGTGCGTTGTGTAATAAGATGACTGATCATGACAAGAGAAACCATTATAAAGTGTTAGGTATCGAACCTGGCAGTATGGTCGAGGAGGACGATGATGAGGAAGAGTGTTAGGGTTAATGTTTCAGTTGTATAAATTGAACTTTTATAATGTTTAAATTTGTGATTTGGTTTGTGCAATCTTTAATTTGTGATTTGATTTGTGGATTATTGATATTTTTGGTAACTCCGTTTTCGGGCACACTTTAGGCCCCAATTGATAGCTTCCGAAAAAAGTTGTAATTTTTTTTGTCACTTTTTTTCCGCTCATTGCACTTCAGGCACGCTAGTTAGCCCATTTGTAAGACTTTCGGCGAAAAACGAGACACATTAATTTTTGAGTTTTCCTAGGAAGGGCCTATTCGGGCACACTTTAGGCCCCAATTGATAGCTTCCGAAAAAAGTTATAATTTTTTTTGTCACTTTTTTTCCGCTCATTGCACTTCAGGCACGCTAGTTAGCCCATTTGTAAGACTTTCGACGAAAAACGAGACACATTAATTTTTGAGTTTTCCTAGGAAGGGCCTATTCGGGCACACTTTAGGCCCCATTTGATAGCTTCCGAAAAAAGTTGTAATTTTTTTTGTCACTTTTTTTCCGCTCATTGCACTTCAGGCACGCTAGTTAGCCCATTTGTAAGACTTTCGGCGAAAAACGAGACACATTAATTTTTGAGTTTTCCTAAGAAGGGCCTATTCGGGCACACTTTAGGCCCCATTTGATAGCTTCCGAAAAAAGTTGTAATTTTTTTGTCACTTTTTTCCGCTCATTGCACTTCAGGCACGCTAGTTAGCCCATTTGTAAGACTTTCGGCGAAAAACGAGACACATTAATTTTTGAGTTTTCCTAGGAAGGGCCTATTCGGGCACACTTTAGGCCCCATTTGATAGCTTCCGAAAAAGTTGTAATTTTTTTTGTCACTTTTTTTCCGCTCATTGCACTTCAGGCACGCTAGTTAGCCCATTTGTAAGACTTTCGGCGAAAAACGAGACACATTAATTTTTGAGTTTTCCTAGGAAGGGCCTATTCGGGCACACTATAGGCCGCATTTGATAGCTTCCGAAAAAAGTTGAAATTTTTTTTGTCACTTTTTTTTTCGCTCATTGCACCTCATGCACGCTAGTTAGCCCATTTCTATGAATTTCGGCGAAAAGCGAGACGCGTAATTTTTTCGAATGCCGTCATATGAAAGGTATATTCGCGCACATTTTAGCGCCAAATTCATAGCATGCGAAAAATTATGTACATTTCTTTTTGGTACAATTTTTTGTAACATCACAGCAGCTAGCCACGCACGTCAGGATAATGGTAATGAATGCGTCTAGCTTCATTCTTTTTCAGCTCCCAGGCTATCCTATACCTAAACGTCAAGGCATCCTTCCTAGTCCACGAGGAGTGTTTGAGCACTTCCGAGCGAGCAACGTAGTCCATGTACTTGAGGACGTAAATCCCGCAATCGTGACCGTTATATTGCTTTGGTCGGTCCTTTATCATCACGACCGTCCAAGGGTCACCCTGTGGCCGTCCGCATGCTAGCGAGAGGACAGTAGTCTGCATCCAACAATAAAAACGAGAATCAAGCCTATGAGACAAGAACAATATACTATGGGCCAAGGTCAAAAAATAAATACTAACCACTAAAGTGATGTACTCGTTGTACATCTGTGCCAGCAGCTGTCCAGGCTCGTCCTCCCTTAGGCTATCGTATATGTGAACCGTTCTGAACGCTGGATGGAGAACTAATAGGAACCAGTGGTTTGCATGATGACAGGGTATCATGATAAGGTTCGCATCAGCAGCGGGACATTGATAGTCTGCGTTCATCATGCCTAACACGTTTCGACCTGGTTTCCACTTACTCCTACCGCCCCCTCGCCTCCATTCTGTGAATTCTCTCACCGTTAATTCCACAAAATGAGTGGGATACATGTTAAGCTTCAAATATTCAGAACGGTTAAAACGTTGCTCTCTAATCCGGAGCAGTTCTATGTAAGCGTTCATGACAAAATTTGAAAGATCTGTCTCCGGCGCCAACGTTCTGATATCCTCATGACCTAGGAATGTCGCAAGGGGAAAGTCTGCTGAATTGACAGGCTCATGCCCGAAGTAGTGCCGGTCGATCCAAGCCATCTTGTCCGACCTCAATGGCTTCGTCGCTTGTCCTTTGTCCGACCGAAAGCTTGGGCGCGAGGCCTGGATTCCTACTTGGGGAACCTGACTCTGGCACTGAGAGTCGTATGCGTCAGGAGGCAAGCGACTATACGGCTCCCACACCTGACTCTGGGGCTGATAGTCGTACGCGTCAGGAGGAGGGCGACCAGACGGCTCCCACACCTGACTCTGGGGCTGATAGTTGTACGCGTCAGGAAGAGGGCGACCAGACGACTCCCACACCTGACTCTGGGGCTGATAGTCGTACGCTTCAGGACGAGGGCGACTAGACGGCTCCCCTTCGTAACCCCGGTACGCAAGACTAAAGTTTTGAACTTCAGTCTTGTACTTCTCAATGGACCTCTTGAGATTGTCAGGAGCCTGCGCGACAAACCAGTCAAACGACTCCAGCTGCTTGAACACCTCAATGCCCTGGTCAACCTAAAAAACATGCATAGAAAATATGGCTAATCATATTTGACAAATGGTCGATAAGGTGCGCAAATAAATTATCAAACAACACTAGCATGACTTACAATGGCCAATGCCCAGAACTGGTCATAGACCTCACGTGGCGCGTACGATGTCTTCTTCACCTGGGAAGGGCGATTCACCCTCGTGCGCGTCACCCTGAGAAACCACTGTAAGTATTCCTCAGTACTAATGCCGTCGTGCTTCAGCGATACAAGGCTATCATACGTTTCCTGCCAGGTATTCCACTGGTGCACCTCGTCACCCAACAAAATCAAGGCATCAGCCACCTCGAAGTTCGGCCCTCGACCACCCCTGTATGGCCGCATGTCTACAGCGGGTTTTGGTATCCCTTGTGGACAGCCAGCTTGCTTCATAGCTCGATCGGGCATCTGAAACTCACATTCTTCGAAGTGAATGAGCGGCACCCGAACCAAACCTGCCAGCACGTACGACACCGGAAGTTGCCAACACCACTCATCCAACAGATGCATCACCTTGCCATATGGCTGCCACGTCACCTGGGATGCATCTAGTATCTCTAGTTCCCCCCGATAGAACTTTAGATGGTGGTGAGGGTCTACCCGTCTCCACCTCCGGTTGGTCGTAGGCCCCCAGGCCCACACCCTAGGCCACGTCTCATCGGAATCTACCAACGGTTGTGGACGACCCATGGGTAGCCTCTCGTAAGACCAAACCTGTGAATGCAAACATTATATGGAATTAGTAATTAATCCCGAATATATTGACTAAGGATCCTACCAAGAAAATAAATGCTCATACCTGTAATAGAGTCAGGCAGGCGGCAATGGACTTGGCACCGTTTCTCGTAGCCTTATGCAGTGCTCGATATAGGTGCGCAAGGACAGCTGAACCCCACGAATAGGAGTATACCTCCTCAAGATCCTCCAAGAACACCATATACTTCGGATGCACCGTGTTTTTCGAATGCGTCGGAAGTAATATAGCTCCAATAATATACAGAAGGAATGCCTTCGTATACGTCACGAAATCTTGAGGAGTGTATTCATCCGGTAGCACGCCGTACTGCTCTCTCAGCCATTTAAGCTTGACGCCGTTTGTTGTAAGCGCTGCCCTTGGAATTCCCGGAAAATACTGCATAGCCATATTCGCTATGGATGCAGACGGCACGTTCAAAGTAACGGGTCTGCCGTGACATGGGATTCCAAGTATAAATCCGACGTCCTCTAACGTAACAGTCATTTCACCAAACCGGAAGTGAAATGAGTTCGTCTCGCTCCTCCATCGTTCAACTAGAGCGGATATAAGGCAATCGTCGTGTCGAGACCATTTCCCGGGATCGGTGAACAGGGTTAAATTTTGACGGTGTAATAGCTGTATTTGTTCCTCGTTTAGTACCCACTCTTCAAGGTGCCTTGTGCTTTGAATTGTTTCCAAAACACCCCTATCGACACCGTCAAATACGTGCCTCGCGACGTGGTCATCGTCATCGTATAGGATTGATGTATCATGAGGTCCAGAGCTGAAATTCATACCTTTAAGAACAAAATATAATTATAAACCAACTTAGCGTCCATAATATCCATAATATTTACATTCCAAAACTATAACTGGATCTTTAACCTAGCTTACCAACACATTAGCAATAGTCATTATTTCAATGTATTAAAACAAATCCTCAATTCCCACCACTCCGAACGCTTAATTACGCTAGTTCCCACTGAATTTAGCGCCAACGTGGTTATATAGCAATATATAGCCCGATGGCCCCTACACCTCCAACACCTCAAAACCGCTTTAAAGTCAAGTTTTTAAATGTATTACGTCAATTATATACCAAATATATCAGGAAAAATTTTAAAGGGGGCAAGTTACCAAAACACCCGCTACTTATGCAAAATATCCCCTGGCAGTCATCGCCGGTGCGTCACAAGGTTCAGAACATCTGGAACAAAATAAGTTTTCGGGTGTCTCACACCCTTTCCTGAACTAAAAGTTATTTTAAGGTATGAATTTTAAGCTGGATCCTTCCTAGCAAAATAGCCCCCGAACATCGGCAAATTACCGAAATGCCCCTGAGCGTTCACTATCACCCCAACGCCCCCGAACCAGCTTCAAAACAACATTTCAGGTGGTTTACTTACATTTCTGGACTAAAAAGTCGTTTGAAAAACTTGGCACGGGAAAATTACCAAAACACCCCTTGGCGCGGGAAAATTACCAAAACACCCCTACGCGCGCCACGTCAGCTTCAAAACAACATTTCAGGTTTTGTAATTATATTTCTGGACTAAAAAGTCCGTCAAAAAACTTAGCACTGTAAAATTACCGAAATACCCCTCTCGGGGCGGCGAATTACCGAAATGCCCCCTGGCATAAAAAAATATCAAAAGTGCTTCGAAATGCTACTTGAGGCTTCCTGAATTCATTCTTGACATAAAAAGTATTTTACGGAGGTTTCGCCCAAAAATCGCGAACCGGTGTCCGGATCAAGCGCTTAAAGGGCCGTTCGGCCAAAAAAATAGGTAACGGCTTCGGAATGGCCCGAATTCCTGGGGAATGGAACTTCCCAACATCCTAGGATTCTCATAAAAGTTTCGCGCGAAATCGCGCTAGCTTGATATTTTAAAATACACTGCAGAGTTACAAGGTTCCCCGTATCAGTTAACCCCTTTCCAGTCTTTGGAAAAATCTGAAATTTTTACCTGAGACAGATCCTTTAAGAATAACTAGGGTCTCTTTTTTGTATTTTGGCAAAATCTAGCTCTAGCTATTTTTTATAAATTCGTGAAAAACTGTCTATATTTGGCACCCTAAAAAATCGCTGTTTTGGAATCTATAAATGTAATACGCTGATTTGTATAAACCTAACATTGAATTATAAGGAAATTCAAAATACTTACTTGTTGTGACTTGATGTATTTAAAGAAAAAACTACCGATCTTCTAGCGGTTATCCACGATCTTCTAGCGTAAAATTTTTTGATTTGTATTGTTGTGGAGATTATGTAGGTGAGATATGAAGTACGAAGGAAGTTGGTAAAAGATGACAGAGTGCAGAAGAAGGGTTCGGGGGAGGGGATTATAAAGAGAGAAGCGAGGAAGAGAGAAGAAAAAAGACAGAAAAAAGTGAGGAAGGGTGGGTGTTTATGCGGTCAAAGGCTGCTGCAAAAAAAAAAATTCGGCAGAAGGACACCACGTTGGGGCATCACGGGGGAGGGAAGGACGACACGTGGCATCGTGGGGAAGGACACCAGGTGGGGCATCACGCGGGGGGGGGGGCGCCACGTGGCAGGGGAGGGGGGCAGGGACCAACCGCGGGTTGTAGGAGCGGTTGGGCCCTGCGGATGAGGGGAGGGGACGCCACGTGGCAGAGGGAGGGGACCAACCGCGGGTCGTAGGAGCGGTTGGGCCACGTGGCAGGGGGAGGGGACGCCACGTGGCAGAGGGAGGGGACCAACCGCGGGTGGTACCGCGGTTGGGCCACGTGGCATCCCTCCCCCTGCCACGTGGCAGGGGAGGGCACCAACCGCGGGTGGTACCAGCGGTTGGGCCACGTGGCAGGGGCGGGGACCAACCGCTGGTGGTACCAGCGGTTGGTCCCCGCCTGCCACGTGGCGTCCCCTCCCCCTGCCACGTGGCCCAACCGCTGACCACCCGCGGTTGGTGCCCTCCCTCTGCCACGTGGCAGGGGGAGGGGATGCCACGTGGCAGGGCCATCGCTAATACCGCCGGTTGGCCATGCTGGTGGGCCACGTGGCAGGGGGATGGGGTTGGGCCACGTGGCAGGGGTGGGGGACGGCACGTGGCAGGCATATTAATGCCAACCGCTGGTTGTGCATGCGGTTGGTGTCCTTTTTCTCTCTCTCGCCATTTTCTCACCATTTCTCGTGCCATTTCTCGTGCCTTTTTTGCCATTAATGCAGTGACCGTACACCTTTTTCGCCTTTTTGTCCCACGTGGCCAACCGCTGGTAAGACCAGCGGTTCGGTGGAGAAATTTGTTATTTCTCCACCGGTGGGTGTGGTAAATCGGCCCCCATATATATATATATATATATATATA